>VMDO01019073.1:0-40523 GCA_007922755.1 Pedetes capensis | reverse complement strand
GCCACCTCTTTGCCAACACTTTCTTCTTGTTTAGAGACAAGGTCTCCCTGTGTGGCCCAGGTTAGCCTGAGTCACTATCTCGCCTCAGCCTCCCGAGCGCAGGGGGGACGGCATGCACCACCACTCTGCGTGCCCACTTTCCGGTTTCCATGAAGGCGTCTCGTGCATTCAGTAAGATGCATCATCTTTATCTGGACAAGTGTCTACAGCTGAGCAACCGCCACCACAATCGAGATGCGGCCGTGCGACTCCACATCACAACCCACCACCCCGGGGCTCTGTCTGCCCATCCTGGCCACTCCCTGGCAGTGAGGGGCTATGGAGGGCAACCGGATCTTCCTCAGGTTTCCATTTCCTCAGCCATTGATGGAGACAATGGCATTGGCCCCCTCCCAGGAGCAATGTGAGGATGAGGTGAATGGAGAGGAGAGGGCAGCAGCTCCCACGGCCCCAGGAGGCCATCGGCGTCCACCAGCCTTTCCCGTGGTTGTCAGAGGCCGAGGGCTGTCAGGTGTCCTGGAGTCCCCGCCTCCCTGGAGATTTTGGTGTCTTTCACTGGAGGCTGACTGACTGCCTGGCATGAGGGAGGCCATCATGACGGGGTACAACCAACTGTTCCAGGGCGCTCAGTGCTCCGGGTGTAGTCTGGTGCCTTGGCGACGATTAGCTCATTCCATTCACACAGCGGAAGCGATGTGCAGTGCTAACTGACCATCCCCCCCGACAGAAAACCGATGGCCAGAGAGGTACCCACACAGGTGAGGGCAAGCCTGGCGTCTGGTCCGACCCTATCACGCCTCCGCCTCCGGAGTCAGGGCACAGGGGAGGCAAAAAATCAGGGAGGGAGCCGATAAGGTGGACACTCATTTATCTACAAGGAAAGATGTTCCCACAAATGAGGGACACAACTGACAGCACGTAACAACAACAAAGCAACATTCTAGCCTGCAGCCATACCACGGCGTGTGATCCCGTCAGATCTCAGAAGCTAAGCAGGGTCAGGTCTGGTTAGTCCTTGGATGGGAGACCGCCTGGGAACACCAGGTGCTGTAGGCTTGGGAGACAGACCCGGCAACCCACTCCTAAAAACAATCAGCCATTGAAAACCCTATGAATAGCAGAGAAGCCCTGATAATAGTACCAGACGTATTTCATCTGTTGAACATAGGGTTGCTAAGAGTCGGTCTCAACTCAACGGCGCCTAACAACAACATTCTAACCTGGAGGTCACAAGTGTTGGCCAGGCTGTAGTGGGGAGGTAAAATGATGGGGCTCCTGTGATGTCGGGGTTTTAGCTCTAGCCCGGCTAAAGTTAGGGCCGAACCCTCAACATAAACACGTGGTCGATGTTGGGAAAGAAGGACCTCGGGAGACCTTCAGATGGTTGGAGAAAGACGGGGAAGGTTTATTGGGGTGCTCCCCTTATGGAGAGCAAGGAGCAAGCAGCCCCTGTAGAGCAAGGCTCTACCCCTTTAAGTGCTGGCTCTAGGCCTGCAGCATGGAATGCTGCAGGCTAAGTGCTGGTACAGCTCAGCCTGAAAGGCACAGCCACAGCCGCTGGTGTTCCGTGGAGGTCCGATGGTCTTGACTCTCGCGGCTCGCCTTCTTTACCCCCCTCCTTCCCAAGGATGGGAGGAGTTGAGAGGTTCTTCGTGGCTTGCTAGGTGCCTTCGGCTCTTTGGGGCCCCTGGGCTTGATCTCGCCGGCTTGCTAGATGGTCTTGCTGGAGTAGGGAGCGCTGGTCCAGGTGATGAGGTTCAGGAGATGGTCAGAGAGGTCAGGATCAAAGGAGTGATATGGGGTCCAGGAGCCCTGCTTTTATAGGGTCCTGGAGGGGTCACATGGTGGGGTTCAACCAATCAGGGCACACAGCTGGCAGGTACAGGGGGCAAACGGACATAACTGCCAAGTGGAGACAGTTATTACCTGCAAGGTGGTGAGGGGAGCCAATCAAAATTAAGGTGGTTAGGGCTGGTCAAGCTGGCCGGGGGCCATCTTTGCTCACTCGATGGGAGGGGCTGTTTTGAGTGAGTGAGATGAGCCCTGGGGTCAACTAGGGGTCAGCCCCTCAGGCTGTCATGAGGGACCCTAGCTGGGAAATATTATTTTAAAAATCCCCAACACTGTGAAAAATAGTGCAGCAGTTCCTTTAAAAATTAAACACAGAATTACCATATGATCAAACAGTCACACTTTGGGGTAAATACCCAGGGGAATTGAAAACAGACGTCAGAAGAGATCCCCGCACGTCCGTTTTCATAGCAACACGATCCCTATGAACCAAGAGGTAAGAACAACCCAAGTGTCCACTGGAAAATGTGTAGGTGAATAAAACGTGGCCTACACATGCGGTGGAGTAGCATTCAGCCCTAAAGAGGAAGGAAAGCCTGACTCATGCTACACTTTTAAGCTAAGTGAAGTAAACTGTCACAAAAAGACAAATACATATGAGTCCATTTATACGATGTCCCTATTGTGTTGTTGTTAGGTGCCGTCCAACTCACAGTAGAGTCCGACTCATAGCGACCCTCCTAGGGTTTTCAATGGCTGACTGTTTCGGGATCGCCTTGGGAGTGGGTTGCCATGTCCTTCTCCCATTTTGAGGTGCTGGGAATCCAACTTGGGACCTCAGAGACTGCAGCGCAGCGCTCTACCAGCTGAGCTAAATCCCAGCCCTATCCCTAAGGGTTGTCAAATTCATAAAAATAGAAAATAGAATGGTGAGTGCCGGGTGCAGGGAGGGGGACTGAGTTTGGTTTTATAAGAGGAAGGGTTGTAGATGCTAGCGATGGTTGCACAATGGTGTGAAGGGGCTTAATCACTGAAGTGCGTGCTTACAGTGCTTCATACGGTCGTTTCTTATTTTTTATCACAATATAAACACCGTATATCATGAGTCCATTTGCAAGTGCAAGACGGAGGGAGGGCGGTGTGGTGCTTATCCAGCGCTCTCGCTGGTTTTTACTGAGTGAGTTAGGAATTACTTGTTTTCTCCTTTACACATGTCTGTATTTTCTTAAGAACATAGATGGCAACTGCTTACTGTTTTGTTGTTGTTGTTTTTTGTTTTTTGTTTTTTGTTTTCCGGTACTGGGGATTGAACCCAGGGCCTCGCGCCTCCAAGCTCTGCAAGTGCTGGAGCACTGAACTGCACCCCCGGCCCATTTTTTTACTTTTTGAGACAGGGTCTCGCTAAATTACACAGACCGGCGGTTCTGGTCTCGTACCTGCAATCCTCCCACTTCTGCCTCCTGAGCCTCTGGGATTACAGGCTTGCTTATTGTTTTCATGGTTAGAAAAAGAACGCAGGTCCTTCACTGAATTCCTCTTCCTCCTCCTCCTGCCCCGTCCTCGGCTCTGCTCCCTCTCCTTTCCTTGACTGCTGTGCCCAGAGGTGGAGAAGATATTAGGAGACCCATTTTGCAGAAGAGAAAGTGGAGACTGTGAGATGCAAAATGAATCACTTGAGGCCACAGCTAGTTTGTGGTTCCCAGGGAGCCAGGCCGGGCCAGGCAGGGCTCAGCAAGGCCAGCCTTCCTGCTAGAGGCTGTGGTCACTGAGGGCCCGACTCCCTGGCCTTGGTCCCTGTGGGAAATGCTTTTGTTTTAAGGAGCTGGAGCCTTTGCCTGTCAGAAGCCTTGTGAAGTCCAGCAGGGAGGCCATGTCTGGGGTGTGTCCCTGTGCGACTTCACCGATGCAGGCCGCTCAGCCCACAGCTGCGGGGGTCCAGCAGCTGCCTTCTGCACGAGATTCCAGCCTCGTCCCACTCTGCACAGACACTGGCGCAGCCAGAGTGAGGGCGGGAGCCTGGGGCCAGCCTCACTCCCCGCTGCCCAGTGCTTCCTGGGAAATGCTGTTGCCTTCTGTGCTTGCAGATGGCTTGCAGCTCCTCGTGCTATCCCCTCTAAGCCCCGCTGTCCAGCTCCTGCAGGGACACATGGGCCTATGCTGACCCTCCCCATGTACAGACTGCAGTCTCCCTTTCTTGAAGAGCTTGGGCAGTGGCTCATAACGAGGTTCCTTTATTTTATTTTATTTTATTTTATTTTATTTTATTTTGCAGTACTAGGGGCTTGAACCGAGGCCTTGCACATACTTTGCAAGTGCTCTACCATTAGGCTGCATCCCCAGCCCATGTTTAATTTTTTTATCTTGAATCAGTGTCTCGCTAAGTTACACAGGCCGCCAGGGGCCTCGAACTCACCATCCTCCTGCCGCCAGCTCCCAAGGTGCTGGGATCATGGGCTTGTGCCACTGCATCCGGCTCTGAGGTCCCCTCTGTAGTGTGTTTGAATTAGCCCCATCTGTCAAGCACGTCCTGTGAGCGAAACTCCCACCAGTCCCTTGAGTCTCTTTAGTTTGTTCTTCGCGATGCTGAGGATGACCAGGATGACCCTGGCTGTGGCTACCCGCTCGTCGGGAGCTGTGCACCAACTGTCAGCGGGCCTGGCCAGGTCTTAGGCTGCCTGGGTCACACTGCATTCATTCTCCAGCTGGGTGAGGCGAGAGCTTGGGTGGCCAGGAGTGGACAGGAGGCTTCAGGACGCTTGTTGACCGGTCACTCGCCTCTTTCTCTAGTTCTCCCTCTGGGACCTTGAGCAGAGTGTGTCTCCCTCTTCTTTGGAGAAGGCCTGGATTTTGTCCTCTCTGGCTCCCGTCACGCAGGCTCCAAACTGTGTTTATTTGCATCTCTCAGAAGAACCTCCAGCCATATTCCACCTCTGTAGACGTATCTGGCGGAGTGGCGGAGGTTTCCTCTTCTTTTTTAAGTTGCACATGCTTAAAATTCTGCTGCCCTTTGAGCTCCCAAGGGGAGCCCCCCCCACCTCCAGCCCCCATGTGCCGTTGCCATGGCGACCTCCCCTTCCCTTGAAAGTCTGGAATGCCGCATTCCATAAGATTTGCACAGAAAGTCGCTTGATCATACGCAAAGGCCTGTCTGTCAGCCCCAGCGTTCTGTATCAATAAACACGCGCGGAGACCCTCGCCCCGCCGCGCCGTAAGAAACTGAGCTTTGACGCTGGTCTCCGAGACGCTGGACGGCTCCAGGGTGAGAAAACCCCAGCCCGGTGAAGCACAAATTGGACACACTAGCATTTTAAACTATTATCGCAGGAATACCAGCGTGCATGTCGGAGCCCTGGTAAAATTATATGTGTGGTGGAATGCAACACCAGGCTCCAAATATTAAATTTTACACAGATACGAAGGGCATTTAAAACGTTAAAGTACATTTAAGTCCTCAAATAAATAAGTAACTTTAATTACCTAAAGAACTAGATTTCGGGGAAATTATGGTTATTTGCTGGAGGAAAATAACCTCTAAGTCGTGTTTACGACTTAATGGTTAGTCATTTTGGAAGGAATATTCTCTTCTTTAAGTCTGTATGTTCAGCCATTTTCTGAAACTAGAATAGGACCAATTGCTCTCGGGGAGAAGGTTGTTGGATGTTTTGCCTCAGCTCAAATGGATGAAAATAAACAAAAGATACAGTGTTTCCTTGTACAGAGAAATTGCTTTGTCAAAAAAAAATAGAAAATAAAAAAATCCCATGGCCAGAAGAAAGCATGAGGAGTAAGATGGATGTTTTGTTACAATAAAACAAAATTCCTCCGAGTTGAATAAGGGTGGATTGTATGTTTATTGCTAAGCAGAGTTTTTTTCCTTTCATTATTTCAAGAGCGTGTCCTTGGTTGTTTTCAAATGCGTTCCTGGCATTCAACAGCGAGAAGGTGTCAGCAACTGATTAAAAGAGAAAGAGACCCTGCGGTTCACGTGGAATCCTTGGCTTTGGCTCACAGGCTGCTTGACAAGCCAGTGGTGCTGCGACCCAGCACAGGCGGCTGCGCCAACTCTTGTAAGGAACCCCGGGAAGCGTACAAACCCGTTGCCCCCAGAGACGGAAAGGACGTGGCGAGGGGTGGCAGGTGTGGCACTGCCGTAAGTTGGTTGGTAGCGCTCAGATGATAAAATCAAAGACTGTGCAGGCTTCGTCCATGAGGCAACTCCAGGAAACTACAGGGGTAACAGGAGCCTGGGCAGGGGGAGCTGGCTGCCCAGGGCCTGGACAATGGGCACCTAGTCTCCTCCTGCAAAAGTTAGGCTGGGTGGGTTTGCATTGGCGCATTTGACCGTCAAATAGTGGCTGTCCAGGAGAATATTGCACCAAATTCCCTCCTTTAAACTTCCCACCATTGTTTTCTAGTGATACCGTATAGGAGGCTCAGTAAAGAGCCAAGAATCCCAAGCCTGGTTTAGTACAAACTCTTTTTAATAATATAATAAATTAATGAGTCAAAAATATTTATTATTTGAACATCATGGGCATGTATTTTAGAAAACTGTTCTACCGCTGGTATTTGTATACCTATACATAAATACGAGTGTAGAAGGTGTGTTTGAATTACATGCGTTTTATAATTAGAGGAAAGAAGTAATTCTCAATTCTAGAACCGTTTGGAGACAAAGAAGACTATTTCTGTTGCTAATTTAATACAGACTTCTAAGAATGTTTTATACCTAAAGAGAGTTACAGATGGAAAAGATTTCTGTCCTTCTCCTTTATCTAGACAAGTTCGAGAAACCTGGAGGCCTGAGGTAGACATTTAAATCCAATATATCACTGTGCCGTGTCAGAAATGCTGCCTTGAAAATGGGAAGATAGGATTGAAAATTGTCTTGCTTTGCCTGCTAGGAGATCTTTTCAGGAAAACACACACACAAAAGATAAGGTGCAAAGATGAGAGCTTTCAATAAAGTCAGAGCTTTGGATTTTAGTTTTTTAAGGCAAGACAGTGAAAATGAAATTATACCTAGGCTGGCATCAGATTTGCCAGTTTTCTAAGAGGTTTTATTTATCTTAATAGTTGCATTTTAAGAGTTAGGAATGCTCAAATTGTACACAATCACCACAAAAAGAAAGCCATATTATTTAAACGGTATCTTTTCCTGTATAATTTTAAATTAGTTTTTATTTTTAATTAAATGGGAAATTACTTGGTAAGCCTTTGATGCCTTCTTAGCTGCTCTAAAGGAGAAACTCATTGAAGCTTTAATCTAGCAATCTTCAGTTTCCTAAGAGCTCAAATAAATGAAAATTAAAAAGTAATTTAAAAAGAAGAATTCTATCAAGGACAAAATGGTCTCTACAAAGCTTATTAGAAATTATGGAATTGCTGCCGGAACACTATCCATTTTAAAAATTAGTTGTAAGAGACTTAAGCAGGATACCATTTAGGAAGTTTGTTGGGAAAAAATCCTGCCCTAATTGCCAAGGCTATAGGTTGAAACATATTGAAACAGTAAAACCTCTTCCTCTGGAAGAGTTCTGCGGCACCATGTGCACCCGGGGCATCCCTACTTCCCAGTGGAAATGTTGCTTTTACGGCACTTTCATTTTCTAAAACAATTTGCTGGAGTTCGTAAAAAGAGGCTAACGGCTCCATTGTTGAGGGTTTCGCTGCGCTTTACAGACCCTTTTTCTCTTTTCGCTTATTGGCCATTCGAGGAGGCCGACTGAACTTTAGGTAACCTTCTGAGGCTTTGCCTGCGGCGATAGATGGGGACCCGACGCTGCTGTGTGGGCTCGCAGGCAGGAGGCAGAACGCGTGGATTCCTGCCCACTGGTGGCCGGGAGCCGGGCCTGGGCTGCCTGTGCAGGACACGGGGCCTCTGCCTCCGTAAGACAGCAGTAAGGGCCCTTGGCCTGATGGGCAAGGCTGCGCCAAGCCTGGCTGAGCAGACAGGGCCTGGCTGTCTCGGGTCTCCGGGAAGGAAGCTGCTGGGAGCCGGGATCTGTGCTGGAAGCCGCCCCGGCCCCTCTGAGCTCGGCTGGGTGCTGCAGTTTCGACTCAGGGCAGTGGCCTGGCTCCTGTGGGTGCTGTGGCAGGAGAGAGCGCTTCATTGTGGGCAAAGGGGCCAACACGCAGGAGGCAGACTCAGATCGCAAGCACACGGCCGAAGGCCTTCCCTTGTCATTAATCACAACCAGAAACTGCCGTCAGACATCTTTGAGGTCCTGGCGCTGGCATCCCGTTCCTTCCTGGCGAAGCTCGGTGAGAGGTAAGGGGTGCTGTAGACACTGCCTCAGGATGGGCGCAGTAGTCACACACGGTGGGCTTGGGGTGTATACGGAGATTAAACACCGCACTGAGGCAGGGGTGGCACCGGCTGAGCCTCTCCACCTCCTGCAAGCAGGAGCAATGCCAGGGGCCCGCACTCCATGGCATTTCTGTCTGATGTTTGGACAACGGCTAATTTGCAAGCTGCCTTTCCAGCAAGCCCCTACGTGTCTCTCTGTTCAGATCAGCTGAAAAGGCTTTGCTTTCCAGGTTCCCGATTGCTCAGGAGCCAGGTCTTGGTTTCGCAGTCATCTGACCTCAGGCTGCAGGACCTGAGCCAGGCCTCAGGTTAAGACAGCCTTGGGGTAGAAAGGAAGGATCCACGTTGCCCCAAATGCCCAGGGCCCAGGGAGAGAGCTCCTGGCTGCCTGAGGACGCCTGGCCAGTTGGACACTGTGCTCAGGGACACGAGCCCACTTGATCACGTGTGCTGCTGCTGGACCTCGCTGAGCAGGTGCCTCCACCTCCACAGGGACAGTGCTTGCTGCCACCACTTTATTTGGCCTTATCAAGGCAGGAAATCTGACCCATGCTACAACACGGATGGCAACTTTGTGCTCAGCAAATACGCAAGCAATTAAAAGACAAAATCCTGCGTGATTCCACTGGTATGATGTCCCTAGGGCACCTCACAGGGATGGTTGGAGAATGGAGACCGCCAGGGGCTGGAGGGCGCAGGGAGTAGGTAATGAACGGGCGCGCAGGGGCCCGGGTTCCGTGTGGGAAGAGGATGGGTCCTGGGGTGGATGGAGGTGGTGGTCGCACAGCACCGCGAATGTGTTCACCATCATGGAGCCGAGCACTCACATGTGGCTGAGGCGGTAAACGCCATGTTATCTATACCTTACCTTACTAAAAAGGAGAAACACTTTAATCCCAAGCTGCGTAGCCACAAAAGCCCACAAGAAAAACTCAGGAACGGCTCCCCAAGGCCACAGAGCAGCCCCACTGGCCCCTTGGACAAGAGGGGGCTGGGGGAACTGAGATAAATTAACCTGGAGAGGGGCCCCCCTTGCCAGCTCTGCTCTCCCTGAGCCCGTCTGGTGCCTCTCTCACTCACTTGTCTCTCTGCCCCAATAGCCTCTCTTGCGGGTCCTGGGCACAAGGGCCTGGTCCTAGGCTCGTGGAATAGCCAGTGCCTGCTCAGAAAGACAGGGGTCAGGGGGTGTGGCAGGGACATGCTGTCCATGAGCTCATCCGGAGCTTGGTTCTCAGTGCTCCCTGCACAGCCCTCCTCCCTCCACCCAGGGCCTTCAGCCTCCTGCCTCATCCAACAGAAGACCAGAGCTGTCCGACTACTGAGGCCAACGCTAGCAACATCACCCTGTACCCAGGGGTCTGCTCCCCAAACCGCAGCTGTGTGACCTTAGGCAAGTCACACTCCCTCTCTGGGTTCTAACCCTCCCTAATTTTGACAGCAGAGAGATCTGAACGACATTGCCTCAGAGATTCTTTGTATTTTGGACGTTCTATCATTTTGGAATCCCGATCTCCAGTTCTGAGATTACAAAAAAAAAAAAGTCTAATGTTCACATTATTTCCTTATGACAGAGGAAAGCGCCCTGATGGGACCGCTCCGTGGCTCGCTGTGGCACGTGGGCACACGTGGAGAAAGAGTGACCCGCTGTGCTTTTGTTAATGGAGAACACATTTCTGCCGGGCAGAACTGGATGCCTCCGGATAACGTGCCTTTGAAGTCTCCGTCCGCCTGTGACCACAAGAGGGCAATGCATGCAGCGGGATTCTTCTGTGCGGCATTGGGGGCAGAGCCAGGGCCTCCACGGAGCGTTTGTTCTTTCCCGGAGGCTTGCAGGGTCTGTCTCTGGGGCCTCGGTGCCTCTCCCCATCTTCCTCACAGACCTGGCACACATGTGGGGGCAGCCAGAGAACAGAGACTATTCCAAACCAGAATATCTGTGATCATCAAAAACTCAGCCTCCGCAGGGCCGTAAAACTGACTGCTGGGCTCACAGTCAGGGACGGATTACCTGGCAAAGGAAGGTGGCGAGGGAGCTCATGGGGCTAAAATCACACAGCGCTGTGCAGGCTCAGCCCTGCTTGTGGGGCCAGAAATGGTAAGGAAGGATAGATAGATAGATAGATAGATAGATAGATAGATAGATAGATAATAGATAGATAATAGATAGATAGATAATAGATAGATAGATAATAGATAGATAGATAGATAGATGTTGTTGTTGTTAGGTGCCGTCGAGTTGGTATCCGACTCATAGCGACCCACATAGGGTTTTCAATGGCTGACTGTTTCGGGATTGCTTTGGGAGTGGATTGCCAGGCCCTTCTCCCATTTATGTGGTGCTGGGAATTGAACTCGGGACCTCAGAGACTGCAGTGCAGCACTCTACCAACTGAGCTAAATCCCAGCTGATAGATAGATAGATAGATAGAAAAATGTATATAATCTTGGGATGAAAGCTTTCATGTTGCTGTTTTAAGAATATATGATATGCTTTTTCTGCTAAAGTGTCCAGATCTCAAAGGACAGGGGCCTCTGGGGTCTCCTGGTTCCAGTACCACCAGGAGCTTGACGTCACCCCGTGTGTCCCTCGGACCCTCTGAAATGTGCACTGAGGAGCTGAGGCGATGTCAGGTTGAACATGAGAGGAGTTGATCCACTCTGCTCCTGCATGCTCCACTCCTCTGTCTCGGTGGCCTCTGCCGTGGCCCAGCCCGGGGCTGGTCTGCATCCTGTGTCTGTCCCACCCACTGTGCCCATCCTCTGGTGGGGAATGTGCCGCTGTGTCCTGTAGTGGGCGTGGTCTCCCTCTGCAAAGCTGACACCTCTCTCCTGGCATCCCAGTGCCCGAGAGGTACAGACCCTGCAGTCAGCCTGGTCTCGGGGCCTCTGGGCACGTCTGCCCATCGGGCAAGGGACACCTCTTCACCGTGCGGGGCCCCCGGCACCTGATTAGAAAGGAGTGAGGATGGTGGTGTGAGCAAAGAGTGTGTGCCGGGCACTGGCCGCGTCTGCATTTGTGAAGACTAACTTCTATTTTCCAATCAACTTACGTTGTCATTTTACCTGTGATTGATTTTCAGTGGCCACTCCCATTCCTGCTTCAGTGTTTTCTATCCTATAGTGAGGGCGGGGGTTTAGCTTGGTTGGTAGAAGGCTGCTGCTCTGCACTCTCTGAGGACCTGGGTTCGATCCTCGACAAGGCAAAAATGGGCGAAGAATGTGACAATCCGCTCCTGAAACAATCCCGAAATAGCCAGACATTGAAAACCCCATGAGGATCGCTATGAGTGGGAGATGACTCGACGGCACCTAACAACAGCAACAACATCCCATAGTGATCTGAAAACCTTGACAATTGGACAGCCTGTAGGAAAGTCACTGCTCCTAGGGATGGTGCATCGGTCAACCGTCCTCCTGTCCTCTGGTTGGCTACTGACTGGTGCTGGTGGCCACGGCTAGCACAGTGCTCAAGCTGAGAAGAAATTTCTGGTGCTGTTGGGGTCAAAGGCAAATTTTTGTATCCACATTTCAACCCTAGCTTGTTAACACAGGTGTAAATGTCGGAGGGGCTGGGATTTAGCTCTGTTGGTAGAGCACTGCTCTGCAGTCTCAGAGGTCCCGAGTTCGATTCCCAGCACCACAAAAAATGGGAGAAGGACTTGGTAACCCACTCCGGAGGCAATCCCAAAACAGTCTGCCATGGAAAACTCTATGAGGGTCGCTATGAGTCGGACTTGACTCGATGGCACCTAACAACAACAACAACAAATGTCGGAGTGTGAAGGCTGCCTTCAGCACTTACTGAAGGCCTAGGGGTACAAGGCAAAGCTGCTAAGCCTGGAGGGCGGCTGCCTTTGAAGGGTGGATGTAAGAACGGAGTCAGCAGGTTGCCTGGCCTCCAGATGAGCATCTATGAGGAACGGAGTCCTGCACAGAAAGGCACAGAAGCCAGGGATCATTCGCCCCACGCCTGAGGCAAAGTTATTCCCACCGCTCCTCCCCCATTGACTCAGTTTCCTCATATAACTTAGTGCGCTCCACACCTCCTGAGTGCCAGATGCCATTTCAGGCGCTGGAGCTTGAGAGGAGCAAGACAGACCTCGGTGGGTGGACAGAGCCTGCACACAACTGAAGACTTTGTCACTTCCCTTCTGGATGAGATAGAATAAAGGGGACCAAATCTACCCTTTCTCCTAAGACAGAAACAAAAACCAGACCAAATGTGTGAAACAACAGCTTCCCAACACTGGAGCAGAGGAGCCCCGATTGCTGCCTTGAGTTTTCCATACACAGCACACAGAAGGGAGAGCCGGGCTGAGCCTGCCAGATCCCTTGAGTTGAGATACGGAGTTGAGAGTTTGGGGAGACCAATGTAGCTGGGTTCTGCAAGGCAGAGACCCAGAGGTGAGAGAACCCCAAAGGTGTGTAAAGCTCACCACCATCTGATGGGTGATGTGTGTGAGGAACTGCCCAAGACTGAGAAAATAATCACCGTAACTGAGGAGAGGGACTAGTGTCTGGCATTCACGTGGGTCTCAGAACAGAGTGTTCCCACCCGCAAAACTGGGTGCTTCAGAGGGCGCTGGAAAAAGAACTTAGCATTTGCCTCAGCAGTGGAGAATTCAATGAGCCCCTGGTCCCACCTAACACATCACAAAGGCAAGGCCCAAGAGAGACAAGGACCACAACTGCCTCCCAGAACAAAGCTGAAGAACATTTGCAGGAACACAAAAACACCCAGCACCCAACAGGATGACATTCACAATATCTGGCATCCAATCAAAGATTATTAGGCAGGCAAAGAAGCAGAAAAATATGACTTATAGTGAGGAGAAAAACCAATCAATCAAAACAGAGCCAGAACTGAGGCAGATGTTAGAATTAGCAAAGAAATTAAAAGTCACCATAACTGTATTCCACATGTTCATAAAGTTAAGTAAAGATGTGGAAAATATAAAAAGAACAAATAAGACTTCTAGAGATGAAAACTATAATGTCTGAAATCAAAAACACCCGGGATGGATTAATGACAGATTATATGTTGCAGAAAAAAATATTAGTGAACTTGAATGCATAGTAATAGAAACTATATGAATATATATATATATATATATGAGGAAAAAAACTTCAAAAGAGAGTGAAGAGAACCAGTGAGGTGAGATCATTTCAAGTGGCCTAATAGATGTCTAGTTATGGTCCTTGAAGGAAAGGAGAGAGAAAAATATATACACACATGTACTCACACACACATATATACATACACACATACACACATTTATAGATATAGATATATACACAGATATATATGTACACACATATATATACACACACATACACACATTTATAGATAGAGATATATACACAGATATATATATGTACACACACATATACACACATTTATAGATATAGACATATACACAGATATATATATACACACACACACACATATATATACATATACACACAGATATATCCCCGCAGCCATACCATTGTGGCGTCCTATCCCATCAGATCTCAGAAGCTGAGCAGGCTCAGGCCTGGTTAGTACTTGGATGGGAGACCACCTGGGAACACCAGGTGCTGTAGGCTTGGGAGAAGGACCTGGCAGCCCACTCCCAAAATACAATCAGCCATTGAAAACCCTATGAATAGCAGAGAAGCACTAACAAGAGTGTTTCACCTATTGTACGTATGGTCACTGTGAGTCAGACACAATCTCGGTCCTGGTTAGTCCTTGGATGGTAGACCATCTGGGAATACTGGATGCTACAGGCTTGGAAGAAAGACCAAGCAGCCCACTCCTTAAACAATCATCCACTGAAAACCCTATGAATAGCAGAGAAGCAGTGACATAGTGCCAGACATGGCACAGTGTCTGGAGTTTCATTCTGTTGTACATAGAGTTGCTATGAGTAGGATGTGTCTTGATGGTGTGTGTGTGTGTGTGTGTAGAGAGAGAGAGAGAATACATATATATGGCACAATGTCATATTTTTTCCAAATTTGATGAAAAATATAAACTCATAGATCCAAGAAGCTCAATGGGCCTCAATCATAAGCAAACTACATGAAGAAAGCTATACCAATGCACATGATAATCAAATTGCTCAAAACCAGTGATGGCCAAGAAAATACTTAGAGTGGCCAGAGAAAAATGACATTTTACATATGAATGAACAATGATAAGATGAGCATATATTTCTCAACAGAAACAATACAGGCAAGAGGATGGTGGAATAACATGTTCAAATTACAGAAACAAAAGAACTGTCAACTGAAAATTTTATACCTAACTATAATATCTTCCCCAAATAAGATAGAACAAAGTCTATTATTTTGCAGAAAGACAAAAGCTGAAAGAATTTGCCACCAGAAGGCTCATACCATAAGAAATGTTCAAGAAATCTCATCACATGAAAATTACATCAAATTGGAAATATGAATCCTTCCAAAGGAATGAAGAATACCAGAAATGGTAAGGAAGGATAGATAGATAGATAAATAGACAGACAGACAGACAGATACATACATACATACATACATACATACATAGAAAAAACGTATATAATCTTGGGATGAAAGCTTTCGTGTTGCTGTTTTAAGAATATGTTGTTGTTGTTGTTGTTAGGTGCCGTCGAGTCAGTATCCGACTCATAGCGACCCTCAGGGTTTTCAATGGCTGACTGTTTCGGGATTGCCTTGGGAGTGGATTGCCAGGCCCTTCTCCCATTTTTGCTGTGCTGGGAATTGAACTCGGGACCTTAGAGACTGCAGCGCAGCGCTCTACCAACTGAGCTAAATCCCAGCCCTTTAAGAATATATGATATGCTTTTTCTGCTAACTTCTATCTCACATCACATTGTTAGATTAGACTTTTGTGGTGAATGTGTAAACTATTCCAACACCACAGCAGAAACAGGACTTGTTGGGCAAGGCTTCCTAGACCTTCTCTAGTGCACATCACACACACTACCATGTGTGTCAAACTTGTCACTAATGTGTGCACTTGCTGGGCACGTTGGATGTTCTGTTGTATACTCACGCCTCCGTTGTCATTGTAATTCCACGTTCTCAAGTTTCAAACTCCACTTCAAAATGGTCTTGCACTTCCCAAAGAACAACTGTGCTCCCGTCTTCCTCTTTGGCTGTCCTGCCTGTTGTGTGGTGGCACCAGCGTTCATCTGATTAACGTCATCTTCTGAGCGACAGTCATATTACACATTGCTACCATAATTCAATTCAACTTCAAAAAGTAATATATAAATGACATACATAATACATAGATAACATCTTTTAAAATGCGCATGCCTTTTGCAAGTGTGGGCATGTTTTGGCCACGTGTGTGTTTGTAGGTATGTACCTGTTTTTCAGTACTGGGGTTTGAACCCAGGGCCGCACACCTGCTGGGCACATGTGCTCCACTACTAAGCAGCACTCCTAGCCCCATTTTCTTTTTCTTTTTCTTTCTTTCTTTCTTTTCTTTCTTTTTTTTTTTTTTTGCAGTACTGGAGGTTGAACCCAGGGCCTCGTGCCTGCATCCTCTGCAAGTGCTGGACCACTGAGCTGCACCCCAGCCTATTTTTTACTTTTTGAGACAGGTCTCGCTAAATTACACAGACTGCCTCTGGTCTTGAACTTGCGATCCTCCTGCCTCCGCCTCCCGAGCTGCTGGGATTACAAGCATGCGCCACCACGCCCAGCTCCATTTTCATTTTTTGAGACAGCGTCTCAGTAAGTTGCACAGGCTGCTTCTAACCTCAAACTTGTGATCCTCCTGCTTCAGCCTCTGAAGTTGCTAGGATTACAGGTGTGCTCTGTGGTTCCTGGCTTAAAGTTGACTATTTAAAGAAAAATAACAACCTAGTGTGAGATTTATAATATATTTGTAAGTAAAATGAGTGATTCATTAACATAAGGGGCAGGAGTGCAGAAATGGAGGTGCACTGTTGTAAGGTTCTTAGACTCCCCTAAGGTTGCACTGTCTGAAGGCAGTCTGCAATAACTGAAAGGTGTACACTATAAACACCCCACTGAAGTAACAACAACAAAATAATAGCTGAGAAGTCACAGAAGGGAAAAAAATAGAATCATCAAAGTATGCAGTTACTCCAAAAGAGGATTAAAAGGGAAAATAAAGAACAGACGAGACAAGTAGAAAACAAATAGCAGAATGAATGACAAAGTGAACCATGTCAATAATCACATTAAACATGAATGGTCTAAACTCTTCAATCAAAAGGCAAAAGTCATCAGATTCAATAAAAATTAAGGCGATGAAACTTGCAAGAAGCCTACTTTATGTAAAGGACACAAATAAATTGAAAGACTGGAAAAAGATATACCATGCTAACACCAATCAGCCATAAATCTGGAGTGGTGGTATTATTATTAGAAAAAGCAGATTCAAAGCATAGACTATCACTGGGGTAACGAAGATCATTTCACAATGATAAAGGGGAGTATCACGCTACTTACAGTGTTTCTAAATTAACAACAACAACAACAAATACATGAAACAAAAGAGTATAGACCTGGAAGGAGAAATAGGCAAGTCCTCAATTACCAAAGAGGTTTCAATACCCTTTTGTCAATAATTGACAGGACATATGGACAGAGAAAAAAGACTGATATAGAAGATTGTTGTTGTTGTTAGGTGCCATCGAGTCGGTATCCGACTCATAGCGACCCTCTGTACAACAGGGGAAACACTATGGTCAGTGCTTCTCTGCTGTTCATAGGGTTTTCAATGGCAGATTGATTTTTGGGAGGGGGTTGCCAGGTCCTTCTCCCAAGATATAGAAGATTAGAACAATAATATTAACCAACTTTACTTAATTGATTAAAAATTCTCCATGCAACAACACAATATATTATTTTGGTGAGCACATGGAATTTCTACCATGTTGAGAGTCCTAAAACAAGCCCCCACAGAGTGGAGCTGTGAGATTAATAAGGGAATACTATGGAAAATATACCAGTCAGTTCAGCATCTTAGATGAAATGGACCAATTCCTTTAAAGATACAAACTATCAAAGCTCACCAGAAAATTCTTTTTCCAGTGACAAATCCAGCTGGTGTTAAAGAAGAAAGTGTTTCACTGGGTGTGGTGGCGCACGCCTGTAATCCCAGCAGCTCGGGAGGCAGAGACGGGAGGATCGCAAGTTCGAGACCAGAGGCAGTCTGCGTAACTTAGCGAGACCCTGTCTCAAAAACTAAAAAAAATGGGTTGGGGGTGTAGCTCAGTGGTCCAACACTTGCAGAGCATGCAGGCGCCAGGCTCTCAGTTCAACCCCCAGTACCAGGGGGAAAAAAAAAGAAAAGAAAGTATTTCTACACCTGCAGAAGTAAGGTCTGCGTTCGTACAGGCAGGAGCGGAAAGGAGCCCACATGTACCCCTGGGGTCTGCCGCATTTCATTCACTATGTCTGGAAAGGAACCATAAACAACATGAGTTAGAATTGGGATTCCGTCTTCCCAGTAAGAAAACCAGGCTGCAGAAACGAAAAACCTCCGTCATCCCAGCAACTCTGAGCCTCAAGGCCTCCTGGGCACCGGTATTTTCAGAAGAGACTGGTGTCCATGTCCACCAGTCCTCACACTGCAGATCCAAGGTGACCAGCTGATGGAAAGCCACTAGGGCTTCTCAGTCACAGAGGCTCAGCAGAGATTGGCCAGGAAAGCAGAGGAGACAAGGTGGCTTGTGACGTGGAGAAAGCATGCACCCCCAGCCCATTTTTTTACTGTTTTGAGACAGGGTCTCCCTAAGTTTCGCAGACTGCCTCTGGTCTCTAACTTGCAATCCTCCTGCCTCCGCCTCCTGAGCCGCTGGGATGACAGGCGTGCACCTAATGTCTTTCTGCTAATCCAAGCCATCACGCCATTCTACAGAACACAGACCCCAGGCTCAGCACACCTAATCCACAGGGACTCTTCCAGGCAGAGCCCAAGTGCCCATCTTAAGGCTCACGTCACACTAGGCACCCAGAGCTGGGTCCCGGGGCTGAGGTCACACAGGGTGGGCCCTGACTTCAGTGAAGCTAGATGGGAGCGCGTGCCTGCTCTCTTCTTGCTAGCTCTTCTTCCCCTCTTCCTTCCTTTCTGCCCCTCGCCCTCCGCTCTGCTCTTCCCTCGCCGATGACCAAGCACAGGTCTCTCCCTCTCCTTCTCGCCGGCCCACCAGTTTCTCTGCCTATCAGAGGTGCTTTTCCTCCTAGAAGCCTGCTTGACTCTCCTGTTCTCTCTGGCTCCTTCACCTTCCCATATTGCTGTTGCTGTTAGGTGCCATCGAATTGGTATCCGACTCATAGCGACGCTCATAGGGTTTTCAATGGCTGGTTGTTTCGGGATTGCCTTGGGAGTGGATTGCCACATCCTTCTCCCATTTTGGGGTGCTGGGGATTGAACTCGGGACCTCAGAGACTGCAGCGCAGCGTTCGACCACCTGTGCTAAATCCCAGCGCTCACCTTCCCATGGAGAACAGAAATGCCCTATCCAGCTCACCCAGGTGACCCACGTTTTCCCAGTTCCTATCCAGGCCTATCTAAACTTCTCCAGATGCCTCAGTTTCCCTGAAATTATTCTTTAAGAGTGTACCATCTTTAAAAACCTTATCTAGCTGGGCACGGTGGCGCACGCCTGTAATCCCAGCAGCTTGGGAGGCGGAGGCAGGAGGATCACAAGTTCGAGACCAGAGGCAGTCTGTGTAACTTAGTGAGACCCTGTCTCAAAAAGTAAAAAAAATACATAAATAAAAATAAATGGGCTGGGGCGCAGCTCAGTGGTCCAGCACTTGCAGAGGCTGCAGGCACGAGGCCCTGGGTTCAACCCCCAGTACTGCAAAAAACAAACAAACAACAACAACAACAAAAACCCTTATCTATACTCTGTTGTATCTTCTGTGTCACAGTCCAGACATAAGGACAGGGGTTTTGCTGCCAGGTTCCTGGACGGTGCTCGCGGCATCTCCCTGGTAACAGGGTCTAGTGGTGGACACGCAGCCCACCCTTGACATGGTTGAAAAGGGAGGTTCGGCACCTGCTGTGGGGCCAAGGCTCGGGACCCAGCATGGCACTGAGGCTGGAGGCCTGAGGTGCTGGTACCCAAGCCTCAGGACTTCAGGGGTCTGCCCTGGACTGTGGGGCCCAAAGGCCACAGGTAACCCTGGTGGGTGGCCTTCTGGGAACTGGGCTACCCTGTGGGAGAGAAAGCAAAAGAGGGAAGCAAAACAGTGCTTTCAGGCATGCGCAAGCCTTTGACAGCCCCCCCCCCAAGCTCTGAGGTGCGTTCATGCTGAGCCACTTCCTGTCTCTGGTCAGGCCTTGCGTCTCGGGTCTGAACCTACCCGCTTCCTAGGCCTCAGAAGAGAAGCCCAGGGTGGATTCCGGCTCCTAGCAAGGCTCAGCAGGCTTGGGGGTTCTCCAGTGGCCTTGGGATGCCCGAGGGGCTTCTGTGGCCTTCAACACGCGTGAGTCGCGCTGGACAGCCGGTCCCCCCACGCACGCAGCTCCCTGTCCTCTGCTCTCCATGCTGCCTCCTGCCTTCCCTCGCTCCCAATAACCTCAGGCACTGGCCACCCCAGTAACTCCCACATGGGGACCCCGGCCCCGAGCACCACCATCACAGGACACCGTGTTAATCCAGCTTCTCAAACCGCACGCTCTGTTGCCTTACGGGGGTCCGTTGTCTCTTGCCTGGAACAGAAGTCTGACAGCGACTCAGCTCCTCCTTCCTTGGACCACATCCGGTCTGTACCAGACCTGTCCATTGCTCCCCGCCATGGTTTCTCGAATCCCTCAGCTTCTCGCCGTGCCCAGGGCCCTCGCTCCAGTCCATGCCATCCATCGGGCCTCTGGACAAGCCCAGTTTCCTGCTGGCCTCCAGCTGTAGGTCTCTGTCCACATCCCCTGCAGCCAGGGTGACCTCCTGGATGCACAGGGGTTGGCCTCACTGCACTGTTCAACACCCCCAGGGGTGGCCCAGCCCCCTAGAGAGCCGGCCTGCCTCTCCTCCTGCTCCTGGTTTTCAGACCCGGCCCCTCCCTGCCAGCCCCTTCCTCTGCACCCCAGGCCTCCTCAGAGCTTGGTTTATCCAGACACTCTTCTGCCTCCCACCCCAGGCTCTGCCCCACCTACCCCAGAGCTGCCTCCCATTGCAGGAAGCTCCACCCCATCATTCTTGATCCCGCCTCCCACCTCAGGAAGCTCCGCCCCATCATTCTTGACCCCGCCTCCCCCTCAGGAAGCCCCGCCCATCATTCTTGACCCCGCCTCCCACCTCAGGAAGCTCCGCCCCCATCATTCTTGGCCCCGCCTCCCATCTCAGGAAGCTCTGCCCCCATCATTCTTGACCCCGCCTCCCATTGCAGGGAGCTCCACCCCATCATTCTTGGCCCCGCCTCCCACCTCAGGAAGCTCCGCCCCATTGTTCTTGACCCCGCTGGTTCCTTCCTAACTTCCTCCTCGCATTCCATCAGGGCAGGGCCATCTCTGTCCTCTGTCTCCAGCACTGCCCTCTCCCCTACATGCCGGAGGCACGAAGGGCCTCTTACTGACCTGGTGAATGAGCTCCTGAAACACTCCCCGGGATTTGGCCCCTGGTTTTTCAAATCTCTTTCCATAACTCTCTGCCTATTGGAATTCTTCAGGAAAATCACCTCCTCTGGGAAGCCTCTCAGGATGTGCCCTGGCCGTCTTCTCCCTGAGGCCACTTCGTTGCTCTTCTAATGCCCACTGGACATAGGAACTTGGCTTTTCCAGCTCTCACTGGGGACACAGCATCTTGCAACCATGAATCCAGCCTCCCCTGACTCCCCAGACCCTGAAGGCCAGGGTGAGGCCGGGTGAGGCCATACAAGTCTGTCCTGTGGCGAATTTGGTCACTGTGCCGCCAGATGTCCCAAGGACACAAAGTGAGCTCTTGCTTCCTTGAGTGGCCACAGAGGGCATCCCAACACAGTCCACACTGCTACAGACCCGAGCCCAGGGCCAGGCTGGCCCTCCGGTGTTCAAGGCGTGAAGACATCTGAAGGCAGGTGGGGCTGCCTGGGGTTGGGGACCAGAGTCCGGAGGGACCATGGCTCATGGCTCGCGTGAGAGGCTTTTTGACCCAAGGGCTCTGCATATGGATTCTTGATGGGCTGTGATTTCTTCGGAAAACACTTCAGGTCTTTGAAGTGCTCAGACTTGTGAGGGGGCAGGGTGAGGGCGTCCCCTTTGGCGGTGGTTACCGGTTTCTGAGGCCAAAATGAGAATTTGGCAGCAGAGCCGTGGTGCGTGGAGTTGGAGGTCAGGGGTGAAATACCACTTGCTCTTAATGAACATTAATGAAGTGATCGGGGGCCGGACGCGGAAAGCCAGCGGGCTTGGTAGGGGAGGGCCAGGACCGTGCAGAAGTGAACGGTGGCATTAGGCGCACAGGTGGCGAGGGCGCTGGTCTCTGCCTCCGCCTCAAGGTGCAAGGCCGTTCATCACATCTTTATTTCTCGGGAGGAGGAAGCGGGTTGTGGAAGCCAAAGGGCCGAAAAGCACAGGGGTCTATTTTTAAAACGTGAAAATCTTCCCACCACAGCCTTCCTAGAGAGGGATTAGGTGCTGGGAGGAGACCTGGGTGGGGTGGGGTGGGGTGGGACCAAGTTCTTCCCTGCCAGAGAAACTGGTGTGTGGGGGTGCGGGTTTGCTGGCTGGGGGGTGCGTGGCAACCTCCCAGCGCCCCTCACATCTACCCCTACTGTGGGACCTGCAACCCTGGTCCCCAGCCTGCTCCACTGGGGTGGCTGGTGGCTCCCTCAGGGCAGGGCAGAGATGGGGCAGGTCAGGATGAGGGACCGGTGTGGAAAGAAGAGGGTTTTTTTTGTTTGTTTGTTGTATTTGTGTTGTTGTTGGGTTTTGCTTCATGTCTTGGTTGGTTGGTTGGTTTTTTGCTCTGTTTTCTTGTGTTTTGTTTTGTAGTCCTGGGGGTTGAGCCCTGGGCCTCACATATGCCAGGCAATTGCTCTACCACTGAGCAGCTCCCCCAGCCCCGCCTTTTATTATTTATTTTGGAGACTGGGCCTCGCTAGTTGCACCTGTGATCCTCCAGCCTCGGTGCCTGGGCTGCTGGGATTGCAGGTCTGTGCCCTGGCACCTCTCTTGGAGACAGCTTTCGTGGCAGGAGAATGGGAAAGATAAAAAAGAAGCACTCCCTGTCAGGGCTGACGCATGTCCCCAAAATTCCTGTGTGGAAGTCCTAAGCCCTGGAATCTCAGGAGGTGACTTATTTGGAACTAGGGTCATTGCAAGGGTCACTCATGAGGATGAGTTCATACCGGACAGGCTGGCCTCATCTGGCATGACTGACGTCCTGGTGAGAGGAGGCCCCGTGGTGACACAGACGAGGGAGAAGCCATGGGTGGCACAGGCAGAGGCTGGGTGACGTGTGAAGGGCCAAGGCTTGCCCAAGCTTGGTGCAGACGCACAGGCGCTGGGAAGCCTGGAGGAGAGGCCCCTCCTGGCCTCAGGGAGCAGCCCTGCTGGCCTCTGATCTGCCTCCAGCCTCTAGACCCGAGGCCCGTCCGGGGAGGCCACCCACCCACAGCGCTTCCTCGCCTCAGCTCTGAGTCTCATCTGCCTCCTGAAAGGCCCTGGCTCTCCTAGCACTCAGGAGCTGCCTACAGGATGGGACCAGGCCCAGGGCTGCCCCGCTGTGGTGGCCAGTGCATGTAGAGGTGGCCGGCCTTGCCTGGCTGGGGACAGAGGGGCAGCGAGCCCTTGGAGGGTTCCCAGCACCACCTGCTGCTCCTGCTTTGGGTCTCCAGGCCAACCTGGAGGTGCGTCACCTGAAGGGCCCCACGTGAGCCCAACAGAGCAGCTGCACTGGCTGGGGGGCACCTCCAGGACCCCCGCCGCCACCCATCAACCCACCTGGTGTTCGATGGCCAGGCTGCCCTGTGAGGAGAGGCCTCAGCCACAGGTGCACCAGGACCCTGTCAAGGTGCCTCCTGGACCCAGGTGAGATTTCTCATGGAGGCAGAGGCTTGGACCGGACTGGACCCCTGCCAAAGAGAAGCACATCTCTCATCTGTCACCAAAGCGACATGCCAGGCCGCCGTGGCCTGGTGGGGTCCTGCCCTGTCTTTGTGTCCCTTGGCTTCCAGGGTTCTCACCTTTACCAACAACCCAGCTAAATCCCAGCTCCAGCCCATGCCACCCAGGAGGCCATTGCTCAGGACACTCCCGGCACCGTCAGGTGCTCCCTGCTCTTGCTCCTCTTTCCCTTTCCCTGGATCCACACGGATGGACACATCTCCATCCTTGAACCCCTTTAAGGGAGCTATGGTGTCCAGCGCTCTCTGTATCAGCCACAGCCTGTGTCCATGGCAGGCACTTCTGGAGCGCAGCTCCGTCTGAGGCAGGACCCGCTAATGTCCCCAGGGCGGGCCCACCCTGCCTCCCAGGCTGCTGAGGTCGACTGAAGTGCGCAAGAGCTCTATTTACTAGGAAAGGCCCAGCTTTGACTATGTGATTTAATGATTGCATCCTGAGATCTGCGTTTTTGGCACCTACACCTGAGAATGGCGGCCTCCCACTCCTGCAGCCCCCGCATGTCAGCGATGAGCAGCCTCTCTCACTCGCTCTGCTGCCCCAGGGTCCACCCCTCTCGCAGCGAGGACCCAGGCCCCAAGCACACACTGCTACCTGCTTCTCTTCCAGACCTGACACTGCCACCCGCCACTGCTGCCGCTGCTGTGGGCACGACCTCAGGAGCACCTTCTCCGTTGGCGTGGGCAGAGGCTGAGGGCACTGCTCTCCCACTGTCCACAGTCAGCGCTCCTTTGAGGCCTTCTCCACCATGGGTGCTCCTACTGCTGCTCCTCCTCCTCTTCCTCCTCCTCTTCTTCTTCCTCCTCCTCCTCCTCATCTTCCTCCTCTTCCTCTTCCTCTTCCTCCTCATCTTCCTCCTCCTCCTCTTCTTCCCCTTCTTTTTCCTTCAGTACAAAACAGAGCATTTCATAGGTCAAAGTCGAAGGCCTCAGCATCTACTACGAAGAAACTTAACAAGACAAAGCCAAGCCACGGCCATCCCGGGGCAGCCCCCCTCCTTACCTAGGGGAAGCGCGGATGCTTATAGGAACACAGTGGGAGGGCAGATGGGACCAGCCAGCTCACACTCCCTCCAAGTGGGGCCCGGCTGGGCCACCCTCAGCTCCAGCCGAGTGGGCACCAGTCCCCATCCCCAGAGGAAGGCCGAGGGCCACGCGTGCTGTCCTCCATGGGAGCCTGGGCGGGGTGCGGAGTCAACAAGGAAGGAGCCCCCTGCTTGCACTTCAGGGCTCAGAGAGAAGGCAAAACCACTGTCTGAGTGTGTTTTCAATTGATTTGTCTTTGTTTTAAATTGGGGAAAAGGCACCTGACGGAATTTACCACCGCCAACGCTGTAAGAGTGAGGTTCGGGGTCTTGAAGGACTTCCACGTGGTTGTGCACCCATCACCACCATCCGCCTACAGAACTTTCTCACCCTGAGCAACCAGAACTCTTGCCCCACTTAACACTAACTCCCCGTCCCCCTCCTCAGCCCCTCAGTACCGCTGTTCCAGGCTCTGTCTCCATCAGTTGGATGACCCTAGGGTCCTCAGATGGCAGAATTACGCAGTATCTGTCTCTTTATGAGTGGCTTGTTTCACTCACATAGCATCGTCATGGTTTATCCATATTGCATTAGGGGTCAGAATCTCCTTTTTAAGGTTGCATAGTATCCCACTGTTGGACGGACGACATTTTTGTCTGTCCATCTTTGGACACTAGGGTCACCTCCATCTCTTGGCTCTTGTGAATCACTGACATCAGCAAGGATGTACAAGTGTCTGATTGAGACCCTGCTTTCAAGTCTTTTGGGGACACACCCAGAAGTAGGATTGCTGAGTCATATGGTAATCCTGTGTTCAATTTTTTTGAGGAACTGCCACACGGTTTTCCGTTGCAGTTGCAATATTTCACCATTGCCTCAATTTTTGATTTATGCCTCAAACAGCACCATCCTATTAGAATATTACTATTAAGAAATTCAAGTGAACATTTAAAAAATATCATGCCTTTCCCCATTTTGGTTTAATTGCTGACAAATTAATATTTATAAAATGGCCCGTCAGAAAATAATTATTTGTAAACATGGAGTATATATTGATTTATAATTTATTTTTCCTGACCAGTTTTAACTCTACATTTTTTGAAATGTGTTCCAAACTTTCTTTACCCCCAAATTAATTTTACAACCCAAGTTTTAAATTGAAGGCTTATTTACTATAAGAAATTTGATTTATTTGGATGACAAGAAACACCCTAATGTTGTTGCTATGTTCTCAACTGGATTCAATTTATAATTTTGAGACATTTGTTCTCAGGACTTTCTTTGAATAATCTTACTGTCTTAGGGCTCTGAGATCTTTGTAGTAAATATTTTGAGGTCAAATTCATAGAAATTGGAACAGTCAGATTTCTGCTTCCAGCCAAGATGCAATAAGAGGGACTAGATTTCCTTCCTGTTTGAGACAATTAGAATATCAGACAAAATATATGAAAAAATGGCTTTCCAGACATTCAATATAGGCAGCAAACCTGAGTGACCCCCTGAGAGATGAAGCCCACAAATCCCCCTCATTTATGGCTTGGAAAGAATTTGCAGGCTGGAGTAGGAAAGGGAGTCCAGGAGGGGGTTGGTGGTCTTTGAATTGAGGAGATGGAGCTGGGAGTCATGGAGTTACAAGAGGTCTGGGGTGTGCAGGGCAGAGGATTAGGGAGGGAGAGAGAGAAAGGGAAGAGAAGGAGTATGGAGACAGAGACAGAGAGAGATAGAGACAAAGAGAGCTTCGGGCTCTGACATAGGCCCCCTCAAGTGTTCAGCCAACTGCTGAGCAACATATGCATGTGAGGAAACGACTGGAGGAACAAAAAAGAATCTTCTGAAAGGCCTAGAAGAAACAGAACAGAGTCAGAAACAGTCCCTATTACCACCATCCAAAGTGGAAAAAGAATCTAAATTCATGAGGAATCAGGGAGAGCAGTCAGACAGGGCTTGTTGCCAGACTCATGAGAATTAGCCTCCTACTAAATAGTGGTCTGTAGGGCTGGGATTTAGCTCAGTTGGTAGAGCACTGCTCTGCAGTCTCTGAGGTCCCAAGTTCGATTTCCAACACCACAAAACGGGAGAAGGATGTGGCAACCCCTTCTCCCACTCCCAAGGCGATCCTGAAACAGCCATTGAAAACCCTATGAGTCGGACTGGACTTGACGGCACCTAACACCACCACCACCAATAAATATTGGTCTGATTCAGCCAAACACAAGGTCCAAAATCAGACCCAAGTGGAACAAACTGCTTCCAAATAACTCACCTGTATGCCAGAACAAAGGTCAATGACAGTGACAGACATACACAAGGCAATCCACAATGTATGACAGCAAATCAAAGATAACCAAGTGTGCATAGAAGCAGTAAAACATGGCCCACGGTAAAGACGAAAATCAACCAATCCAAACTGACTTAGAAATAGCACAGAGCCTATGATTACCAGACAAGGACACTAGAAGTTAGTTGATGTGTCCCATACATGCAAAAAGCAAAGAAAGGATTAAGCAAGTTAAGTAGACATGGACAATATAGAAAAGATAAAAATTAAACCTCTAGATATAAAAGCTACAGCATTTGAGCTGAAAAATACATGGGGTGGGAGAGAGAGCAGATTAGACACCATGGAAAGAAAGATTAGTGAAGCTGAAGACATCGCAATAGGAACTCTCCCAACAGATACACAGAGGTCAGAGACCAAAACCACAAGCAGGACATTGGTAAGCTGTGGTGAAGTATCAAGCAGCCCAATACCCATGTGAATGAAGACCCCAGAAGAGGGGCTGAGAAAAGGGGATGGAGAAGCATATGAAGAAATAATGGCCAAATGTTTTCCAAATTCAGTGAAAACTAGAAACCCAGGGAGACAGGAAACTCAATGAACTGCAAGCCCAAACAACCCAAAGAAAACTACAAACTGCTCAAAATCAGTGAAAAGTAGAAAACTGAACCAGTGAGTTCAACTCTGCTAGTAAGAGGACATATGACATGCAGAGGAAGAAAGGAAAGGATGACATCTGACTTCTTGTTGGGGCGATGTGAGCCAGAAGACAATGGAACCATGCGGGATTATAGTATACACCAAAGGACTGAAAGGAAAACCTGCCCCATAGAATCCTATGCCTGGGGAAGATCTTTCAAAGATTAAGGAGAAGTGAAGATTTCATAGCCTTATAAAATCAGAGAGAATCTGTCAGCAGGAGACTGAAGTCAGTATGAGGCTTGCATAGTCACTCAGGAGGAAGGGAAGGAAGGGATGCCTGACCACCATGGCGGTCCCCAGAAAGGAATGGGGAGTCCCAGACACGCGGCCCCATGGCCTGCTTAAGGTAAGTCGCAGTTCCTATAATGTCTTAAATGAAAACCGACCACACGGTATTGTGGGATCAGACACTGTGGGACATCCATGATGGGAGAAGAAGGTGGCAATCCACTCCCGAGGCAATCCCGAAACAATCAGCCATTGAAAGCCCTCTGAGGGCCAGGCGTGGTACCACACGCCTGTAATCCCAGTGGCTTGGGAGGCAGAGGCAGGAGGATCACAAGTTTGAGACCAGAGGCAGTCTGCGTAATTTAACAAGACCCTTTCTCAAAAAAGTGAAAAAATGGGCTGGGGGGAGCAGCTCAGTGGTCCAGCACTTGCAAAGCATGCAGGCACGAGGCCCTGGGTTCAACCCCCAGTACCACAAAAAAAAAAAAAAAGTCCTATGAGGGTCGCTATGAGTCTGACATGACAGCACCTAACAACAACATACACGAAGCAAATGTGTGACAACTGTAGCACAAGATGGGCTGGAAGGAGGGCACCACTCAGGCCCCTGATACATGGGGGTGGGGCCCCAGGCAGACAAGGTCCTTGTCCTCCCTGTTTTTCTCCTGGCACCAGCACCCACGGCCAGGCCAGGTGACAGGAGCGGCAGCTTTGCTTTGAAGGACAAGGGAGGGCGATCGGGTGGCAGGGACAGCACAGAAGAGCTGTAGAACCCAGGCTGGGGAGGGCAGTGGCAGGAGAGGGAGGGACAGTGAAAGGTGACTGATGGGAGGAAATGAGTTCACGGCCCAAGGCGGGACCAGCGCTGAAGAGAGAGCGGCCTGTTTGCAACGGATACCCAGCAGGGGGTGCCGCTGTCAGGAGTGACCGGGTCAGCTGACGCTCAGGGGCGGGGAGGGCGCTGGAGCCCAGGCCACTCTAGAAATTCCACGTGCTCACCAAATAATGTATTCTGTTACTGCATGGAGAGATTTTAATTAATTAGGTGAAGTTGGTTAATATTGTTTCATCTTCTATATCAGGCTGGGATTTAGCTCAGTTGGTAGAGTGTCACTCTTCAGTCTCTGAGGTCCTGAGTTCAATTCCTGGCACTGCAGAAATGGGAGAAGGACGTGGCAACCCACTCCCAAGGCAATCCCAAAACAGTCAGCCATTGAAAACCCTAGGAGGGTCGCTATGAGTCGGACTTGACTCAATGGCACCTAACAACAACAACAACAATCTTCTATATCAGTCTTTTTTCTCTGTCCATATGTCCTATCAATTATTGACAAAAGGGTATTGAAATATCTTTGATAACTGAGGAGATTCCACGAAGGTATGGAGGTGCAAAAGGTGTGAGACGACTCCCTCTGGGGAGGGGGTGCCACAGCCTGAGCCACTAAGAAAGTGAGGGCTGCTCGCCAGGCAGAAGGGGCAGGGACGTGGGAGGAGGAAGGAACTGGAAGCATCGGGAAGAACACCTGCCATTTCTGCAGGCCCAGGGTACGGGGGTGAGGGACAGCAAAGGGCCACCGCCCTCCACCAGAGGAGAGGGAGAAACTGAGGCACCCAGGGGTGCCGACAGGGACAAGGACGCCGAAACAAGGGCAGAGGCTGGGCAGGGCGTCGAGATCTTTCTGAGGGCGCGGGAAGCCAGCGCTAAGGCTGAGTCCCTGGAGCAGGGAGCCTGGTCCTCTGGAAGCCTCGTTCCTGGGGGCCTGGGGAGGAGCATTGTGCTCAGGGGCAGCGGTAGGTGGGCTGTGGTCTCTGCACAGAGGGGTGGAGCAGACTGAGCTCCTGGGTTGCAGGCCACAGGGAGGTGTGAGTCCCGTGGTGTGAGCCGATGCCCTGAGCCACAGCCTCCTGAGGCTGACAGGCAGGGAGCAGGTGTCACAGGCCAGCACTGGGTTAGCCACAAGGACTTTGGCCTTCAACCCACGGGAATCCCCAGAAGCCAGCACCGGGTGGTCCTCGGCTTACAGACTGGAGCTGAGGCTCAGGCCCGGGGACACCCTGCCCAAGCCCACCCAGCCGCCAACTCCATTCTCTCTGCAGCCTCGTGTCCTGCCTGAGCACTAGGAAGTCCAGCGGGTTGTCCAGTGGCCTTGCCCAAAGCTGAGCACTGCATCTCACAAGGAGAAAATAGAGGCCAGGCGAGGTGGTGCGCAGGCTTCTAATCCCAGTGACTCGGGAGCCTGAGGCAGGAGGATCCTGAGCCCAAGGCCAGAGGCAGCCTGCGTAACTTCGTGAGACCCTGTCTCAAAATGAAAAAATAAAAAATGGGCTGAGGGTGCAGCCCAGTGGTGGAGCACTCGCAAAGCATGTGGGAGGCCCTGGGTTCAACCCTCAAGTACCGCAAAAAGCAAAGTAAAACAAAAAAATTTAAATAAAATAAGTAGAAAACAAAAAAAGGATGAGCGTTTGGCAGTATGGGGAGCCACTGAGCCTGCAGGCCCTGCGCGGCAACAGTAAAACCAGCTTCTACTCAGAGAAGTCCCCTGAAAGTGTGTCAAGACTTGGGGGCCAGGGGGTGGGAACTTGAGCTCTGCATGGTCCCCAACTTCTGGAAATTGAAAATTGTGATCTGCCTCTCAGGATTGCCACAAGGAAGTGTGCTTCAGAGAGCAATGGGGATGCTGTGCTTAATATCACAAAGCTACACAAATACAGCTATGCTGCGAGCGTGTGGAAGAGAGGGCAGGAGCGGGCAGGAGAGGCAGGAATGAAGTTGCGGAGCAAAGGCTCTGCACCTCCCTCATTCCCACTCTCCCTCCGACAGCCTGGGCAGTGGGGACAGGGCACTCACGCACAGAGCCCCAGGGAGCCAGACAGCTGCTGCTCTGCAACAGAGCCGGGCTTCTTCAAAGTTTCTTTAATCCCATTTTATCCAGGACAGGCGGTCGCCAGATCTGCAGGGCTGAGGGATTTGAGGAGGAGTGGAATGGGATTTAACTAAACTAGGCAAAGACAAATGGGTCATTTATATGGAGCCACCATAGCTAGTGCTCTAGGCCAGCTGGGCACCCCTAGGGGCTCCATCTGTAAGCAAGTTGACCACAATGATTATTAATGAAGCCCTAGCTGCAAAGACCTTGGGAGAAGGACATGGCAATCCACTCCCGAAGCATTCCTGAAACAATCAGCCATTGATAACTCTATGAAGGTGTCTGTGAGTGGGACCCCACACAATGGCACCTAACAACAACAGCTGTAAAGACCCTATGTACAACAGAATGAACCCCTCCCTGACGCTGTACCACGCCCGGCACCATGTCCGTGCTGCTCTGCTCTTCATAGGGTTTTCAATGGCGGATTGCTTCAGGATTTTTTCAAGAGTGGGCTGCCAGGTCCTGCTCCGGTCTTTGCGGTACTGGAGATCAATGCCAGGGTCTCAGAGTGCACAGAGCAGCCCTCTACCAACTGAGCTAAATACCAGCGCCCTAAAACAACAACAAGCCGCAAAGAGGTCTCAGCTCCCACTTTGCTTGTTCCGAAGGCATTTACTCCCCAGGCCAACAGGTGCGGGCAGCTGGCGTCTGAGCAAGTGGAACGCACATGGCAGACCTTGGCATCTTCAGACATTCTTCCCGCCTCCCGGCCGCTGTTCTCTTACAGCAACCCTGAGCTGCCAGGTAACTCACACACACCTCTACTGTCTCATGTCCCTGAAGAGACACCCAAACCTCTGAGCCTTTGCCTCTGTCTTCTTTCTTCCTCCCCTCTCCCTTTTCAATCAGCCACTTAATTCATTATGACTCTAGGAGCCCTATAGAATCATTGCCAAATAATTTCTCTTATAATTAGAATTTTCATTCACTACATAGCTGGAAGTTTCCAATGCTTAATGCGCTTGGGGGAGATTGTTGTTGTTGTTGTTAGGTGCCATCGAGTCGGTATCCAACTCATAGAGACCCTCATTGGGTTTTCAATGGCTGAGTGCTTCAGGATTGTCTTGGGAGTGGATTGCCAGGCCCTTCTCCCATTTTTGCGGTGCTGGGAATTGAACTCGGGGCCTCAGAGACTGCAGCGCAGCACTCTACCCACTGAGCTAAATCCCAGCTCCTGGGGGAAATTAGTAGAAATCATATCAGAAGATTTTGGCATCCATTCAGAATGATAAACATACCAAGAACAAAACCTTAAGACCATCCACACTGACATGTGTATCCTTCATCTTACATTTAACTTGTAAGGGCTTTTTAAATCTAAATTTATTAAGGCCATTGAAAAAGCAAAGATAAATACTAGCTATATTTCCTGGCACTCGAATTAGTCACTTACAAATGTATCTTAATAATTTATAAAATACACTGATCGGTACTTTCATTTTGTACTTTGTGGTATGATCAAAAAATATGAAAAACCATACACTGAGTGTCCATTGCATTCAAGACCTGAGACCACCCTACCCTACTAGCAGGCAGGCAGCCTATGGCCTTTTGCAGAAGCACAGTGAAGTGTATAAAGTAGAATGGACCCCATGAACACACATTCTAGTAAGTTCTCTGAATAATTACATACATAAATATATGGGCTGGGGTTCAGCGCAGTTGGTAGAGTGCTGCTCCGTACTGTCTGAGGACCCATGTTCGATCCCCAGCACTGCAAAAATGGGAGAAGGACTTGGCAATCCACTCCCAAAACAATTCCGAAACAATCCTCCATTGAAAACTCTATGAGCAGCAGAGAAGCATTGACAATACTGTTTTGCCTATTGTATGCAAGGTTGCTATGAGTCACACACCAACTCGACAGCACCTAACAATAACAAAATATATAATATGTGTGTATGTATATATATATATGTGTATATGTATACGTATGTGTGTGTGTGTGTGTGTGTGTATATATATATATATATATATATATATATATATGTTGTTTTACACACACACACACACACACATATATATATATATTGAGTGCTGGGGGTTTAACCCAGAGCCTTGCTCATACTGTGGGGCACACACCTCCTGGTCTGGCCCAGATGTTCAGATGGGTGGCACCGCCATGCACACAGATACTAAACACAATTCACTTGGGACCTTTGGGTGAGGGGCATGGACTCCTGAGGCCCTCGGGATGCCGGCAGAGATGGGAGAAAGGAAAAGCCTCGGGTGCTTTTGCCTTGTGGGGACAAACACAGCTCTTTATTTCTCTGCCCTTATCAGGGTGGAGAGAAAACCCAAAGCGTATAGCTTTAAGTGCTAGCAGCTCTTATACAGTCTCAAGGGCAGATGCTTCCGTGTTGGTGGTCTCCGCAGAGAGTGAGTTCTTTCCTTGTTGATGGTTGTGGCGGGAGAGCATTCTTTCCTCACCGAAGGTCCGGGCAAGAGAGCAGAGAGAGCTGTTTCCTCATCGGTGGTCCAGGGGAAAAGGGGTCTTTCCTTGTTGGTGGTCAAAGGTCCGGGCGAAAAAAGGGAGAGTTACTGCAGTGCAGCTCCTTATATAGTTCACCCACTGAATGGCCTGAGCCAATCAGCTTTGAGTCCAATTGTCCAATCAGGTTCAGAGGCTTTGTGAAGGGTTTTGTACAAATGTCCAATCAAGTTATTTTCATTTTCCCTAGGTTTAGCCGTTTTCCCAGTTTTGGGGTTTTTGCCAATTTCCTCCCAATTTCTCCCTATACACACTGGCCAAGGGCCCCACCACTGATTCACACCATCAGCCTCCTTTTTATTTTTTTTTATCTTAATTGAGTCTCACTAAGTTGCCCGGGTTGATTCTGCCTTCATATTTACAATCCTGCCTCTACCACCCAGGTCACTGAAATTATAGGCATATGTCATTTGCGTGGCTTATTACCTATATTGAATGGCAGTTTGGATCCTGAGACAGGGTCTTTTGGAAACCTCTTTCCAAACTATCCCCTTCCCTGCAAGCTGGTCTTAATTTCAAAAACAGAAAACATCAAAAATTTCATAATATGTCAGGCATTCGCAGTGTGGCTCCCCTTTAACTACATAAATAACTGATCCTGTGGACCCCGCCAGATTTCTACTGTTCTACAGTTGCTGGTTGGATGGGATTTCCCAAATCCTTTCCCTACGCTACCTTCAGAACAACCCTATCAGCTACATTTTAATCACAGATAGGAAGACCGAGGCTCCTCCTGAGGATGAGCGCCTCCCGCCTCATTCACTCAATCACACAGCAGGCAGGCAGGTGCTCGTGTATGCAAACACGTGTACACATCCACACGCGCACACACACATCCACTGCACAGTCTTGGCCCCTGTGAATCTTAACCCGGCAGCAAGGACGATTCTTTCAAAACCCGAGCCCCTCATGTAACTTCTCTATTCAAAACCTTCCTATTCGAGATTAAGAGCCAAGCCATTGCAATAACCTACCCCGTCCTGCCTGGGCTGACTGCGCAGGCTCCCCGGCTCCACCTCTTTCTCCGTTTGCCTCATTCTCTGTGCCACAGCCCCCCAGGCCTCCGAGCTGTCCTCAGGTTCACCAGTCTCACCCTGGGCTCAGCACTCTTTTACCTGCTACTCTTTCCAGAATAATCTTTCTTTCCTTTCTTTCTTTCTTTCCTTTCTTTCTTTCTTTCTTCTTTTTCTTTCTTTTTTTTTTTTTTTTTTTTGTGGTACTGGAGGTTGAACCCAGGGCCTCGTGCCTGCATGCTTCACAAGTACCGGACCACTGAGCTGCACCCCCAGCCCATTTTTTACTTTTTTGAGACAGGGTCTCATTAAGTTACGCAGACTGCCTCTGGTTTCAAACTTGCGATCCTCCTGCCTCCGCCTCCCGAGCTGCTGGGATTACAGGCGTGTGCTACCGCACCCGGCCAGAATAATCTTTCATAGACCCATATGGCTTATTCTCTCACTGAACTCAAGCCTCTGTCAATGTTTGCACGAGCCTCTTGGTAATCCTACTTCAGGTCCCCCTGGAAACTGCTTGCCGTTGTCTGGATGCCTGTGTCCCTCCAAAACTCATGTTGAAACTTAACCCCCAGTGCAACAGGACGGGGAGCTGGGGCTGGCAGGAGGTGATTGGGCCAAGAGGGCCCTGCTGTCGCAGAGGAGCCTGGAGCCCCAGAACAGGGCCCGAGGGAAGCGGTGAGGCCTTCACTCCTCTGCTCTTCTGCCAGGTGAGGACACAGCAAGAAAGCTCTCGGCAGCTAGAGTGCTGGCACCTGGATCTTGCACTTTCCAGACCGTCATTCCTAAGCTACCCCATCTGAGGCATTTCCTTACAGCAGCAGGAACAAACCAAGACACCACTCCCCTCTTCGATTTTGCCTGTTTTTACCAGTAGTACTTATCGCCCGATAGAATCAGCAGCCTATTTATTTCATTTTCTGTCTACTTTGTCAGCAGCAGAAACTCTTTGAGGATATTGTTTTACATAGACACAAATATACACGTGCACTCAGCTAGCACCTCAGTGATGCCATAACATTCGTCAGCAATGAAATGAAAGGATACAATGTAAGAAAAAGCAAGATACGGCTACATAGTTTTCCTATTTTCACTTAATACCATTAAGGAGAATTTTCTCATACAGTTAAATATTCTTCAAAAGTAAAAATTTTAGAGACCGGCGTGGTGGCGCACCCCTGTAATCCCAGCCGCTTGGGAGGCGGAGGCAGGAGGATTGAAAGTTCGAGACCAGAGGCAGTCTGCCTAATTTAGTGAGACCCTGTCTCAAAAAGTAAAAACAATGGGCTGGGGGTGCAGCTCAGTGGTCCAGCACTTGCAGAGCATGCAGGTGCGAGGCCCTGAGTTCACCCCAGTACGGCAAAAAAAAAAAAGAAAAAAAAAAAAAAGAATTTCAGCCAGGTACAGTGGTGCACGCCTGTAATCCCAGAAACTCAGGAGGTGGAGGCAGGAGAATCACAGGTTCAAGACCAGAAGCAGCCTGTGCAATTTAGAGAGACCTTGACTCTAAATTAAAAAAAATTTAAATGGACTGGGGCTGCAGCCCAATGGTAGAGCGCTTGCAAAGTATGTGTGAAGCCCTGGGTTCAACCCTCAAGTACCACAAAAAAGTAAAAATTTCAATGTCTTATAATCTATTCCACCATACGGATGCACAGAATTGATTGAGTCTTTTCCCTACCTTCTGGAACCAGGAGTACTTCACGCTTACAAGTCCTTCTGCAAACCATACCCAGCCTTCCCTTACCACATATGTACTGAGAGTTGAATTATGCTGCGTGCTGTGCTTGGCCCTGGGGCTGCAAGCACAGCCAAGGTCCCATCCTGCCCACAGAGCTCGCAGGTGAAGCTCACAGGACGAGGGGCACAAGGCAGAGATGATGTGATAGGAGAAACCCAGACTGGGCTGGGAACAATGACCCATAGACCCCTGACCCTGCAGGTGGCTGGATGCTGTCCCTTGCTGTCGACTCTTTCTGTATCTTTAGGTTGAACATGTTCTATTTATCCATCTTCAAGTTCACCAAGCAAACTCCATCCTGTGACATGATCATTTCAGATACGATATTTTCAGTTCTCAAAGTCTACTTTTTTAGACTCTCTTGAAAATTGGATCCCAACGAGCTACGGCATGCTGTAACCAAAGCCTTCGTATGTGGCTGGTTTGCCGGTACATCACTTGGCTAGCGCTGGTCACACCCTTTTTATGATAAACACAATAAACAAGAGAACAGTTGTCAGGCAGACGCGCCTTCTGTCCACCGAAGAGCAAGCAAGAGCAGAATGGGAAGGAGGGATCAGCCAGAGGCAAAGCGCCCGCTGCTGCTGCGGCAGGGCCTGCCCGTCTGGCATAGTGTCTCTCCGTCATCTCTTTCCTCTGGCTGATAGGGAAGGCAGGCAGATACAATAATGACGTCTCACTGATAAATGGGACAGTAATGAAGCTGACAGACAGGCTCGTAATGTACGGATTAAACAGAAGATATTGGCTGGTAGATTTCTACAGCTCGGCTGATGCGACAAGACCTTTATTAGAAAATGTCAAGAGGTACAGGGTCCCAACCTAGGGCTGTTCTGGGGCTTCTCATGACAACGATGCTGGCGTCATTTATCCAGAGCTGGTTATGACATTCTTGCATGTTTCATAGCAACACCATACAGGTAGGTAAGAGAACACACAGACGGTGGCCTCGCTTGCACTCTGGACACTTAGTGCAAATACTTCTAGAAACTGCAACAGAAACACAAAGCATGATCAGAACACCCAAAGTATGGAGAAGGCAAAGAATATATTGCTGGTAACGCACCGGCGTAAGAACAGTACCAAATCACTCCCTGCTCTTTTCAGGTCCCCTCTGAGCTCTGTTCAAAACAAGGCTCCTAATTCAAAAAGTTCCTGCTTCTTGTTGTAACCATTCCCACCCCCTACATCTTCAGCCTTCACTCCACAAACATCAGGGCTGCCTCTGTGAGAACCTCATCCAAAGCCCAAGGGACAGGTGCCCCCTCTGTGCTCCCCACACGCCACGCTAGGCACCCAGTGTCCACTGGTCAGGGCAGGAGGAACTGTGGGCCAGGTGTTCCTGTGGCAACACAGATCCAGCAGGGCCCTGGGCCACTGTTCTATCCCACACGTGGCTCCACACAGAACCACCTCAATATTTTTGCCCCAGTCCATTTGGATCCTAAGATGCTTTTTTCTCCCCCATACTGGGGGCTGGAACCCACAGTTCGCATCTGTGTGCTCTACCACTGAGCTGCACTCCCAGCCCCGTTTTGAATGTTTTACCTTGAGCCGGGGTCTCAGTAGGTTGCACAGGCTGCCTCTGGCCTTGAGCTCGCCATACTCCCGCCTTGGCCTCCCGAGTCACTGGGATTACAGGCTACGCCACCATGCCTTGCCCATCCCAAGCTTCTGAAGTGGCATCTGTGTCTTTATTAAGACAAAACTACGAGGGCGTGGGTGGTTTTTCATGCTATTTCCAAGGGACTAATATGAATTGGGCCTCAAGTCTTCCCCGAAGAATGAAAGTGCCTTTGAGGCTCTGAATGGATTAGGATTCCCAAGAAAGGGCGGCTGGCGAGAGTGACATTTCCCTTCCCTATTGTTTAAAGAGCAGAATGTGTTTCTTTTTATCCTAATATAAGAGTTAATGCAATCGTATAATAAAAAGCAGAGGTGGAATTTCTTCTTTAAGGGAATTTCAAAGGGATGTAATCTCCCTTTGAAAAGTTGGAATGACTTCTAAGTGGAACCTGCTCCGTGCATGGGGCAGGCTGGTTTTTAAACACACCCAGCACGAGTTATTCACCTGACAGCTATGGGACTTGTCCAGATGCAAACAGATGACACGGATCTTTGAGGTTACTTTTGTCTGCGGGAGAACTATGAGAAACATCCACCTCTGAGAGTCTCCGTTTTGCTGTTTAAAGACAGCGTGGCCAGCTCTGCCCTCGTTTTCTATTTTCGGGGCTACTTAAATTAGTTCCAGTCTTCTTTAGAGGTGAAGGAAATTTCTCTGATAAAAAAAGTCATTGATGTTTTCACGTTTTTCATCATCTTTTTAAAAAACTGTACTGCAACATTTTATGAAGGCTAATTTAATGGAATGTCATGTTATTTATTTTACAGTGTGGATCTGAGGGTAGAACAAAAAAAAAAAAAAGCCTGGCTTTTTTTGATAATGAAAAGCAGAGTTTCAAACACTGAAAAGTAAGGAAAGGCAGAATGGCGTGGTATATTAGGGTTATGATATATAGATGCAATTATTTTGAAAAATTAAAAGGAAGTGATCAGGGTTTCTCAATGGATACGAAGATCCATTCAATGAAAAACAATTTGTTGAGATGCCCAACATTGTCTTAGCTTGCTTTTATTATGACGTCACTTGAATGTGCATAGATAAAAAGTACAGGCCTTTTACAATACCTCTCGCGCGACTAAAAGTGAACTCCATGTAATCAGATCGGATAAACAGAAAACCATTAAGACTCATATTTACAACATCAACTTTATGCAACGGATGATGCCATTTTCTGAAACTCACCTAAGTCTTCCAAAGAGAATGTGGCACTAAGCAGCGTGGTACCTGTTCTCATGGGCCCTGTGCCCCAGGGCTCTGTGAAAAGCTGCTTGGTCACAGCCACGTCTTCTCACTGAGCCGTGGAACCCTCAGGCTTTCCCCTGGTGCAGATGCCCGCACCAGTATTCAGTAGCCTTTGTTCTTTCAATTTGACCTTGAACTATTAAATAACTACTCACCCTGACCATGGGAGAAGGACCTGGCAATCCACTCCCAAGGCAATCCCAAAACAGTCAGCCACTGAAAACCCTATGAGGGTCGCTATGAGTCGGATACCGACTCGATGGCACCTAACAACAACAACAACACCTTGACCAGGAGCTCAGGTACAAAAACAATGCTGAACTCATGTGGCTCTTGTGGCTGTAATATGAAGGAAAACATTTAAATTCTTCTAGAGAATTCTTCAGTGACTCCAGCTTGGTCAGCCCTGAGGCAGGCATGGCCTCCTGTCTAAGAAGAAATCTTGGAAATATTTCCTGGCTGTGAATCCAGGGGCTAGGGTTTGGCTCAGTTGGTAGATCACCGCTCTGCACTCTCTGAGCCCCTGGGTTCAAGCCCCAGCACTGCAAAAACGGGAGAAGGATGTGGCAGTCCACTCCCGAAGCAATCCCGAAACAATCATTAAAAAAAAACCTGTGAAGGTAAAAAGAAAGTTCACTGCAGGGAAAGTTTCTTTCTTAAACAGAACTGGAACCCAAGGATTTATAGAAAAATATTACCATAAAAAGACAAGTAAATGGTAGAGAAGTCTTTGATGGGACGGTGGGATGGGGGTAAGTGTATAAGAGGGCAAAGGGGAACCTTACTCTCTTGTACATATGAACATGAATATGTTGTACATGAATACGTACATGAATATGAATATATTACACATAGGAATAATGTACAACAAAATGCATATATGGAAGCGTCACAGTGAAAAGCATGTCAGAATGAATCACATTAAGATGTACATTAAAAATTTCCAATTAAAAAAAAAAACCCTGTGAGCATCGCTAGGAGTCGGACCCGACTCGACAGCACCTACCAACATGAATCCAGGCTTTCGTGCTTTGCCTCAACTTTGCCTTCTTCGCAGAAATTTCCCCCCTCTTGTTGCCTAGGAAAGTGCTCTTCGCCCCTCAGCCTCCCCCCGAAGTCCACCGCTTCTGCAAATACTGTGACAGTGCGCGTGCACACACGCCGTGGGAGGCCGACGCTTTCCCCTGTGCTCCCACAGACCTTCGTGAGTGAGGACAGCCGTGGACAGCGCTCTGCTCTGCGCACCGTTTCCCTCTGTGCCCCTCTCCCCAGCCTCTCAGCCTGCGAGCTGAGCGCTTCAGAAACTCAAGGGTGAGGACCCCGTGTTCACACCGTCACCTCGCTCTAGCCTGAGTTAGCAAGGCCCTGGAAACTCGAATTCCCCATGGCAGTAAGTGTCAGGACCATTTGAAATGTACCAGCATATCCACAGAAAGCTATGGATAAGGGGCGGTGCTCCGGGCATACTTGGACCCCCACCCTCTCCACCCCTTGGACCAGGAGGGCGTGATGGACAGGCAGGGCAGAGGCTGTGGAAACACTTCCTTTCAGACATTGCAGGGTGGGCTACTGGTAAAAGGCCCTTCACTGTGGGGCAGTGGGCACCTCCACCTGACCACCAGATCCGCTTAGAAGCCGCCCTGGGGAGCCCAGACCTGGCTTGGAGGTCATGAGCCTTAGCCTAGCGGGGAGGGGGTTGTTTCCAGAAGCTTGGGCGGGACCCCCTTTAGAATCAGGAGCACATCAGCACCTGGGAGCCCCTCGGGACAGCCTGCTGGGCCTCCCCACCTGGGGCTGCAAGGAGCCAGTGGCTGGGCCAGGCTGCTTCTTGCCTCCCCAGGACAGTGTCTGTAGAGCCCAGGCAGCCATGGAATAACAGGGACACAATGTGGGGAAGTTTTAATTTCACGAAAGAAGGGGGTGACAGGGTGACCTCTCTAAGCAGGACAATGGCGAGAAGAACTCCCCCTCTTCTTCCTCCTCCTCTTCCTCCTCCTCCCCCCTCCTCCCCCTCCTCCTTCTCCTCCTCCACCTCTCCTCCTCCTCCTCCTCATCCTCTTCCCCCTCCT
>VMDO01019072.1:19962-40653 GCA_007922755.1 Pedetes capensis | reverse complement strand
CTCTCTCCTATTCTATTCAACATAGTAATTGAAGTTCTGGCCAGGGCAATCAGACAAGAGAAAGAAATCAAAGGGATACAGATTGGCAAGGAAGAGGTCAAATTATCATTATTTGCAGATGATATGATTTTATACTTGAAAGACCCCAAAACCTCAATCAGAAAACTTCTGGATCTAATTAACTCCTTCAGCAAAGTTGTAGGCTACAAAATTAACACACAAAAATCAATAGCTTTTCTTTACACCAATTCCAATCAAGAAGAGAAGGAAATTTCAGGAAAGATACCATTCATGATAACCCACCAGAAAATTAAATACCTTGGAATCAATCTAACCAAAGACCCTTCAGATCTCTACAAGGAAATTTTCAAAACATTAAAGAAAGAAATAGCAAAAACACTAAAAAATGGAAAGACCTCCCCTGCTCCTGGATAGGGAGAATTAATATTGTAAAAATGGCTATCCTACCAAAAGCAGTCTATAGATTTAATGCAATACCCATTAAAATTCCACTGACTTACTTTACAGAAATAGAAAAAATGATCCAAAAATTCATATGGAACCACAAAAGACCACGTATAGCCAAAACACTTTTAAGCTGCAAAGCTAATGCAGGGGGAATCACAATCCCTGACTTTAAACTATACTACAGGGCAGTGGTTGCAAAAACAGCTTGGTACTGGCACAAAAATAGGCCTGAAGACATCTGGAACAGAATAGAAGACCCAGATATACCTCAACCCACCTATTGTTGTTGTTAGGTGCCGTCAAGTCGGTATCCAACTCATAGCGACCCTCATAGGGTTTTCAATGGCTGTTTCAGGATTGCCTTGGGAGTGGATTTCCAGGCCCTTCTCCCATTTTTGCGGTGCTGGGAATTGAACTTGGGACCTCAGAGACTGCAGCACAGTGCTCTACCCACTGAGCTAAATCCCAAAGCAAGTAAACTGGAAAAAGGACAGCCTCTTCAACAAATGGTGCTGGGAAACATGGTCATCCACATGCAGAAAAATGAAAGTGGATCCGCATCTCTCAATATACATGAGAGTTAACTCAAAATGGATAAAAGATCTCAACATAAAACCAGAAACTTTAAAACTTATAGAAGGCAAGATAGGCAATACACTCTATCATATAGGCATAGGAAAGTATTTCCTTAATAGGACTCCAATTGCTCAAGAAATTGCAACAAGAATAGATAAATGGGATCACATGAAATTAAAAAGATTCTGCACAGCAAAAGAAACAATTAACAGAGTCAAGGAAACCCCCATGGAATGAGAAAAAAATCTTCACATTTTATACATTAGAGAAAGGTCTAATTACTAGAATTTATAAAGAACTCAAGAAAAAAGCTACCCAAAAACCAAACAACCCAATACATAAATGGGCAAAGGAACTGAGTAGACAGTTCTCAAATGAAGAGGTCCATAAAGCCATGAACACATGAAAAAGTGCTCAATATCCCTAGCCATTAGGGAAATTCAAATCAAAACAACGCTGAGATTTCACCTTTCACCAGTAAGAATGGCCAAGATCAATAAAACAAACAACAACAAATGCTGGCGAGGTTGTGGGGAAAGGGAACACTCTTACATTGTTGGTGGAACTGTAAATTGGTGCAACCACTGTGGAAATCAATATGGAGGTACCTCAAAAAACTAAAAATAGATCTACCATATGACCCAGCTATAACACTATTGGGAATTTACCCAAAGGGAGATGAGTCATCATACCACAGAGATACCTGCATCTCCATGTTCAATGCAGCGCTTTTCACAATAGCAAGGATATGGAATCAACCAAAGTGCCCTTCAACAGAAGAATGGATAAAAAAAACTATGGTATATATACACAATGGAATACTACTCAGCAATCAAGAAAAATGAAATAAGGTCATTCGCAGCAAAATGGATGGAATTAGAGAAAGTTATTTTGAGTGAACGAACATGAGCTCAGAAAGAGAAACACATGTTCTCACTCATATGAGGGAACTGATTCAAAGTTACAAGGAGGAAAAACCCTATTCAAAGGTCGGATCATAATAAAAGGGGGGGGGAGATAAGAATGATGTCAATATAAATGGAATAGAAATCGCATGTAATTGTTCTAACAAGATAAAAACAAAGACCACTACAGGAAAAGTTTCAATCTTAAACAGAACTGGAACCTAAGGACATATAGAAAAAAACTACTAAGTAAAAGATAGAGAAGACTTAGATGGGAAACTTAGATGAGAAGGGTGGGAGGGGGCAAGCATAGGGGAGGGTAAGGGGTAACCTATATGAATAATGTTTATCAAAATGCATATATGGAAATGTCACAATGAAAAACATGTCAAAATGAAACACATTAAGATGTACATTAAAAATTTCTAATAAAAAAACAAAACATAGACATCTTTCTGATATTCTCTTTCAGCTAATATCCACCTGACATCAGCAATGATGTCGCTGGTTCCCTGCCCTCTTCTGAATCCCACTTGATTTTCCGGTAATTCCCTGTCTATATATTGCTGCAGTCGCTTCTGAATGATCTTTAGTAGAATTTTGCTGGTGTGTAATAGTAATGATATTGTCCGATAGTTTGCACATTCTGTTGGATCCCCTTTTTTGGGAATAGGCACAAATATGGATCTCTTCCAGTCAGTTGGCCAAGTAGCTGTTTTCCAAACCTGTTGCACAAACATGTTAACACCTTCAGTGCTGCATCTGTTTGTTGAAACATCTCTATCGGTATCCCATCATTTCCTGGAGCTTTGTGTTTTGCCAGTTCTTTCAAGGCAGCTTCCATTTCTTCCTTCAATACCATTGGTTCCTCTTCATAAGCAACCTCTTGGAATGGTTGGTCATCTACCAATTCTTTCTTGTATAATGACTCTGTGTATTCTTCCCATCTTCTTTTGATGTTTCCTGCATCATTTCATATTTTCCCTGTAGGATCTTTCACTACTGCCACTCGAGGCTTGAATTTTTTCTTCACTTCCTTAAGCTTGAGAAAAACAGAGCATTTTCTTCCCCTTTGGTTTTCTGCCTCCAGCTCCTTGCACATGTTATCATAATATTTGTTTTTGTCTTCTCAAGCTGCCTTCTGAAATCTTCTGTTTAGTTCCTTAACTTCATCATGTCTTCCTTTTGCTTTAACTGCTGGACATTCGAGGGCAAGGTCCAGTGTCTCTTTTGACATGTAATTTGGTCTTTTCTTTTTTTTCTTGTCTTTTTGAGAACTTTTTGCTTCCTTCTTGAATGATATCTTTTATGTCATGCCACAGCTCTTCTGATTTCCTATCACTTGCGTTAATGCCTAATGCATTAAACCTATTTTTGAGGTGGTCTCTGAACTCAGCTGGGATATACTTAAGGTCATACCGTGGCTCTTGTATACTTGTCCTAATTTTCTTCAGCTTCAGTTTGAACTTGCATATGAGAAGTTAATGGTCTGATCCATAGTCAGCACCTGGTCTTCTTTTGACATTTTGTACAGAGCTTTTCCATCGTTTCTTTCCACATATGTAGTCAATTTGATTCCTGTATGTTCCATCTGGTGAAGTCCATGTGTATAGTCTCCCTTTATGTTGTTGAAAAAATGTATTTGTAATGAAAAGGTCATTGGTCTGACAAAATTCTATCATGCGATCTCCAGCTTCGTTTCTGTCACCAAGACTGTATTTTCCAACTACTGAGCCTTATTCTTTGTTTCCAACCTTTGCATTCCAGTCACCAGTGATTATCAGTATGTCTTGATTGCATGTTTGATCTATTTCAGATTGCAGAAGCTGATAGAAGTCTTCTTCATTTGTCGCCTTAGTGGTGGGTGCATAAATTTGAATAATAGTCATATTAACTGGCCTTCCTTTTAGGCATATGGATATTATTCTATCACTGACAACATTGTATTTCATGACAGATCTTGAAATGTCTTTTTTGATGATGAATGCAACCCCATTTCTCTTTAGTTTATCATTCCTAGCATAGTAAACCATATGACTGTCTGACTCAAAATGGCCTATGCCGGTCCATTTTAGCTCAGTGATGCCTAGAATGTCAATGTTTATGCGCTCCATTTCTCTTTTAACAATTTCTAATTTTCCTAGATTCATACTGTGTACATTCCATGTTCCAATTATTAATGGATGTTTACAGTTGTTTCTCCTCATTTTGAGTCATCCACATCAGCAAATGGAGGTCTCTGGGGCTTTACTCCATTTCCATTATCACAGTAGACCCTACTTTGAGGAGGCAACTCTTCCCCAATAGTCTTTTGAGTGCCTTCCAACCTGGGGGTCTCATTTTCTGGTACTATATCTGACAGTGTTTCTTTGGTATTCACAGGGTTTTCAATGGCTAGTTATTTCGGGAGTGGCTCGCCAGGTCCTACTCACTACATGTGTCTGAATTGGCCATTCATCATGGTGTCAGAGGGCTGGGATTTAGCTCAGTTGATAGAGTGCTACACTGCAGTCTCTGAGGTCCCAAGTTCAATTCCCAGCACCGCAAAAATTGGATCAGGGCTTGGCAATCCACTCCCAAGGCAATCCTGAAACAGTCAGCCATTGAAAACCCTATGAGGGTTGCTATGAGTCGGATACTGACTCGGTGGCAGCTAACAACAAGAACAACAGTGTCAGAACCAATAATTACATTTACATTATTTCTTATGGGAAAAAGTACTTGGCACTCAAACTGATCAGCACTTCAGGCTTCCAGAACAGATTGTGGTTGAGTGGCAAGGTACTATGAAACTGGGCACCATGGTATACGCCTGTAATCCCAGCAACTCAGGAGGCTAAGGCAGGAGTATCACTTATTATGACACTGTTTCAAAATACAAAATAGAAAAAGGGTTGGGGGTGCATTTCATTGGTAGAGCATTTGCCTCACATGAGTTCAAAAGTACTATAAAAACAAAACAAAAGATAGAACTACTATGAGATCCAACAATTCCACTTCTGAGGGATGCCCAAATGAAATAAAAATCTCTATGACAAGGAGATATCTGCACTTTCATTTTGTCTATTGTTAAAAAAGTTTTTTTTTTTTAACTGATCTCATAGTAATAGAGAATACGATAATTACCAGGAGCATGGGGTAGGGATAGGGAGGAGATGTTAGTGAAATGGAATAAATTTTCAGTCATAGGACAAATAAGTTCTAGAGAGCTAAAATACAGCATGGTGGCTACAGTTTATGATAATACACTGCATACTTGAAATTTTTTAAAAGAGTAGACCTCAAATGTTCTTACTACAATGGTAAATAGGTGAGGTGATGGATATGTTGTTAACTTGACTGGGGTAAACATTTCCCAGTGTATACATATGTATAAACCTCACAAGTCTGTCAGCTTGTTGTACTGTAGGGGCTTGTATGTTGTTGTGATGCTGAAGCTATGCTGTTGCAGGAAGCAAGGCCCACCAAAAAGAAAGAATCATCCAAACACTAGCATTAATTAGAGGAAGATGTTTCATTGCCGGTGGAGAAACAGCTACATTTTTGGTGCCAAAAGGCTGTGCTCCCCAAGTTATTCTTTTCTGTCCATTACATAGGACATACAGACAAGTAGACAAAAAGATTTGTGTGCTTTTCTATGATTGGTTATTTAAACAGTCCATAGGTGTTACCTAGCAATCCAAACAGAAAGCAGAAAGTCCTTGACTACAAATCTTTGAAAAAACAATTTTTAGATACTAGAGGATATGTCCATATGGGAAGGAATTTATTGCAGTGCCTCTGTGTTCAGAGGAGCTCCTGGCATTCCCTAGATAAGGAAGTGCAATGCTATTCCTTGATTAAGGGAGTGGGGAATCTAAACTCCCCAGTCTTCAAGTAGCCAAGATTTGGTGTGGTTTAATTATGTTTTTCTTCCTCATATCATAATGCCACCAGTATTTCAGATACCAGCAGGGCCACCCATGTAAACAGATTTTAGCTGAACTTCCAGACTATGACAAACTAGGGAAAAGGACCTGGCAGCCAACTCCCCAAATGATTATCCAGTGAAAACTCCAGGAATAGCAGAGAAGCACTGTCATATATTGTTCCAGAAAATGAGCCCCCCAAGCTGGAAGGCATTCAAGACATGACTAAGGAAGAGTTGTCTCCTCAAATAGAGTTGACCTTAACAATGGGAATGAAGTAAAATCCCTGGAACCTACATTTGCTAATGTGGCATGACTCAAAATGAAAAGAAACATAGTGTCTGCAACAATGGGCTCAAACATAAAAAGACTGTTCTATGTAAGATTGCTATGAGTCAGATCCAACTCAGTGGCACCTAACAACTACATCAACAACATATATATATATATATATATATATATATATATATATATATATATATATATATATATATGCCTGCAGCCATAGCCCTGTGGAATCTGATCCCATTGGATCTCAGAAGCTAAGCAGGGTCGGGCCTGGTTAGTACCTGGATGGGAGACCGCCTGGGAACACCAGAAGCTGTAGGCTGGGAGAAGGACCTGAAAACCTCCTCCCAAAAATCAATCTGCCATTGAAAACCCTATGAATAGCAGAGAAGCACTAAAAATAGTGTTTCCCCTGTTGTACAGAGGGTCGCTATGAGTCGGATACCGACTCGAGGGCACCTAACAACAACAACAACTATATATATAGATATAAATATATCAAAACACAAACACATAATGCATACATATATCAAAATACCTTGATTATATACATTTTTATCTGTTAATCATAATCAATAAAGGTGAAAAAATGATAGTCTATGTCATGCTGTTTATATCTTAAAATTCTTTTTGAATTTTGATTTTCATGAGGAAATTTTTGCACAATATTATTTCCAATTTGCTTCTTCTCATACTAAACAAATGGATCTACAGTGATTAGTTAGATATGCTGCTATAAGTAAATCTAGATGGTATGTTTTCAATTGATTTTACATCAAGAAATTTGTCTATAAATTTGCATTGTTTTTAATGAAATTATACATATACATAATTGTTGTTGCTAGGTGCTGTCGAGTCAGTATCTGACTCACAGGGACCCTCATAGGGTTTTCAATGGCTGACTGTTTCGGGATTGCCTTGGGAGTGGATTGCCAGGTCCTTCTCCCATTTTTGGGGTGCTGGGAATTGAACTTGGGACCTCAGAGACTGCAGAGCAGTGCTCTACCAACTGAGCTAAATCCCAGCCCATACATAATAGAAATATGAAAACAAAAAAGTCTAAGAAAAAGTCCCATTACTCATAAATAACACAAGTAACATTTCAATGAATGTCTTTCCAAAGAGAAGTATATAATTTTACATAAATGGAACCATACTTAGGCATTTTTTCACTTGTATTTTCACTCAACACTATGTCACAAATATCTTTCCATGCCAGTAAATACTGAGCTACATTAAGTTAATGAGAAGAATTTTATTATTTGTATGTACAATAATTTACTTAATCGGTCCCCTCTAGTGAATGTTGGGATGCTTCCAATTTCTCTACATTAAAAACAGATTTATAAGAAACATGCATGCGTTTAAATCTTTTTACTCTTGTGTGATTATCTCCACAGGGGAAATTCCTAGAAGTGGGAGTACAGGGTCGAAAGGTTTATTAAACTGTGTTCCAGAATGGATTGTGAATTTACAGCATCTTTATATGCACTTAATGCACAACCCTAAATGTGAGTTTTTAAAAAATGTCATTCTTCACAAAATCTAGGGACATATTTCTTTATTTTCTCTCCTTCATTTCTCATTTAAATATGAGTCTCTGAGAATTGTAATGAATAACACCAAAATTTGTGCTCACAATTTAAAATTCTGTGACAGTTATAAGATGATGTACTCAGGGTTCAAGAAAAATAAAAATAGATTGCTTTCCCCACTAGCATTAGAAATTATTGTTACATATGAAGGATTTAAAATGAATTCACTCTGAGAATATCTATTTTTCTGTCAGTAATAGAAATTGAAAAATTGATATAAAATGCAGTGATATTAATCTTAGAAAACTATACAAATCATTAGTTACTACTTAAGATTAAAGGAGTAATGACCATTTTCATACAAAATTGGAAGTGATTGTCATCCCATCTAAGTTTAGTTAAAATAGGAGGCTTGCTATTTTTAAACAAAGATGCTAAAATTAATAATTTATGCAGGATACAAAGCCTAGCCTTAGAAAGTTTGGAATGAGGAAGACCATATGTATGGAAAAGGCCAATAAGAATTTCCCTTTAGATATGAATGATGGATCTATCTTCCACTTAGAAAGCTGATAGATCACTCCTGTTATTGACAAGGATTGCACCTCATCTGTAGCCATCTACCAGTGTTCACCTCTTCTGGTATCTGGTACTTCTGGGAAATCTATATTCTCCAGGGAAACATCACAATCAGTACTGGTGAGGTTTGCAATGTCTCAATTCCTTTCAAAAGCCAAAAGTGAGCATGTGCGCTAATGACTATATGAGGTTCATATGAAGGTGGCTACTTTGAGGGGATAATTCTGCAAACAAACACAAAAACCCTCACTTTCCTTTACTATGAAAAATTCACAGAACTCTCTTCCTTTTCCCTGTATATGCATAGCTTATGATACATATTTACTCTTTATTTTCCTGTTGAAGTTAAATCTCTTGTTCATTTACATCATTTCTTTATGTATTTCCTATTATGGACTGGGAATGGTTCTGAGCACTGAGAATATAGCAGTGAATACAATACATTGTCTTTGCCAAAAGAATTCTAGTTAGGGAGACAAATAATCAATGAAATAAGTAAATAACCATTGGGTGGTGCTTCTAATGTACCACAGAAAAACAGAGTAGATAAGGGGAAGTGAATAACATGAGGATGGAGGATGACAGAGAGTGCCACATCGGACACCATGGTCCAGGAGAGAATCTCTGGAGAGGTGATATTTAAGCAGAGTCCAGGGAAATGAGAAGTAACTCAAGAAAATAAAGAATTATTCTGGAATGCTGCTGTATAGCAGACCCATTTATTGCTATGAATAAGATTGCTGGATAAACATGATTGGAAAAAGAAATTAAGGAATCAAGATTTTGGTGTTAGATAGGTTGAGTTTCAAATGACATTTAGACATCCATGGGGATATCAAGTAGGAAGTTTGATGTACACGTGGAGTCCAGAACGTACATCTGAAGAATGCATCATAAAATGCATCACGGTGTCTCAGAATTGGATGAACCCTTTAATCATCTATCCCAAATATCATTCAGGTCCCTGAATCTCTTCTAACAATTCTTTGTTGTTGTTAGGTGCTGTTGAGTCAGTGCCTGACTCATAGCAACTGTATGTACAAGTGAAACAGTATTGCCAGTGCTTCTCTGCTATTCATAGAGTTTTCAATGGCTGATTGTTCTCTAGGAGTGAGTGGCTGGGTCCTTCTCCCAAGCCTACAGCACCTGGTGTTCCCAGGCAGTCTCTCATCCAAGTACTAACCAGGCCTGACCCTGCTTAGCTTCAGAGATTTGATGGGATCAGATGCCACAGTGGTACAGCTGCAGGCATCGACTCTTTTAGCCTAACTCAAATCCTTCCATACTGAGTCCACCCATGCCAAGAAAATTTTGACCTGTAGAAAAATTTTACATGATGATAATATATCAGTTTCCCTGTAAATTTCACCCAACAGCACTAGCCTCATCCTTTGGATTCCTGCAAAATGTGTCTTTGCAAACCAGGATTTATGTAAAGATACAAAATGTAAATCTCATCTCCTTGGGAGGACTATTCAACTATTCAACTATTTGAGCTATCCTACTTATGGAAGTAGCACTCAAGAAATCAAAAGACATATTGCTCTAGGAAAAGCTGTGGCAAAAGATCTGTTTAGAGTACTGGAAAGTAAAGATGTCACATTGAAGACGAAGGTACATCTGACTCAGGACGTGGGATTTTCAGTCACATCATATGGTTGTGAAAGCTGGACACTGAACAAGGGAGACAGGAAAAGAATTGATGCTTTTGAATTATGGTGCTGGAGATGTCTATTGAATATACCATGGACTGTCAAAAGAACCAACAGATCTGTCCTAGAAGAAGTGTAACCAGAGTGCTCCTTAGAAGCAAGAATGGCCAGACTGCGTCTTACATATTTTGGACATGTAGTTAGGAGAAATCAATCACTGGAGGAAAACATCATGTTTGGGAGAGTGGGAGGCAACGCAAAAGAGGAAAACCCTCCACTGGATGGATTGACACAGTGTCTGCAACAATGGGCTTAAACATAAATAAGATCGTGTGCCTGGCACAGACTCAGGAAGTGTTTTGATATGCTGTACATAGGGTGGCTATGAGTCATACTCGACTCAATGGCACCTAACAACAACAAACCTAGACTAGGCATGTCACAAGGATATGAAGTAATGGAGTACAATGATTAGGGAGAGGTCTGAGGATTCATGCTTCAGCTAGTTTTGTAAGGTAAATTTTCTAACTCTGGTGAGGTAAAGATCTGTTTACAGTATGTTAATTAAATATAAGCTATATTTAATATTGGTTTGGGGGACTGGATCACTATAACCTAATCTATAAAACTTGATTCTATACATTAAGCTTCATTTTGTCATTGACATATTTTGAAGCCAGATATTGTATCACCTCTCTAGATTCCTCTAGAGACAAAATATCTTCAAGAGCTGTGATCCAACAATAAAAATCAAGAGGGGAATCTTGTTAAGGAAATACTTTTCTATGCCTATATGATGAAGTGTATTGCCTATTTTGTCTTCTATAAGTTTTAAAGTTTCTGGTTTTATGTTGAGATCTTTTATCCATTTTGAGTTAACTCTCATGCATATTGAAAGATGTGGGTCAGTTTTCATTTTTCTGCATGCAGATGACCATTCTTCCCAGCACCATTTATTGAAAAGGCTGTCCTTTTTCTAGTTTACTTGCTTTGCTCCTTTGTTGAAAATAAGGTGGCTATAGGTGTGCTGGGGTATTCCTGGGTCTTCTATTCTGTTCCAGATGTCTTCAGCCCTAGTTTTGTGCCAGTACCAAGCCGTTTTTGCTATCACTGCTCTATATTATTGCTTGAAGTCAGGGATTGTGATTTCACCTGCATTAGTTCTGCAGCTTAAGAGTGCTTTGGCTATACGTGGCCTTTTGTGGTTCTATATGAATTTTTGGATCATTTTTTCTATATCTGTAAAGTTAGTCAGTGGAATTTTAATGGGGATTGCGTTAAATCTATAGATTGCTTTTGGTAGGACAGCCATTTTTACTATGTTAGTTCTCCCTATCCAGGAGCAGCAAAGGTCTTTCCATTTTTCAGTGTCCTCTGCTATTTCTTTCTTTAATGTTTTGAAATTTTCCTTGTAGAGATCTGAAGGGTCTTTGGTTAGATTGATTCCAAGGTATTTAATTTTCTGGTGGGTTATCATGAACAGTATTTTTTCTGAAATTTCCTTCTCTTCCTGTTTGCAGTCGGTGTAAAGAAAAGCTATTGATTTTTATGTGTTGGTTTTATGACCTGCCACTTTGCTGAGGGAGTTGATTAGTTCTAGAAGTTTTCTGGTTGAGGTTTTGGGATCTTTCAGGTATAGAATCATATCATCTGCGAATAAGGATAATTTGACCTCTTCATTGCCAATCTGTATCCCTCTGATTTCTTGCTCCAATTGCTTAAGAAATTGCAACAAGAATAGATAAATGGGATTACATGAAATTAAAAAGCTTCTGCACAGCAACAGAAACAATTAACAGAATCAAGGAAACCCCCACTAAATGGGAAAAAATCTTTGCATCCTATACATCAGACAAAGGTCTAATTACCAGAATTTATAAAGAACTCAAGAAAAAATCTCCCAAGCAAACAAATAACCCAATACACAAATGGGCAAAGGAACTGAATAGACAGATCTCAAATGAAGAGGTCTGTAAAGTCATGAAACACATGAAAAAATGCTCAATATCGCTAGCCATTAGGGAAATGCAAATTAAAACAACTCTGAGATTTCACCTTACACCAGTAAGAATGGGCAAGATCAATAAAACAAATAACAACAAATGCTGGTGAGGTTGTGGGGAAAGAGGAACACTCTTACATTGTTGGTGGAGCTGTAAATTGGTCCAACCACTGTGGGAATCAATATGACCCAGCTATAACACTATTGGGAATTTACCCAAAGGGAGATGTGTCATCATACCACAAAGAAACCTGCATCTCCATGTTCAATGCAGCTCTTTTCACAATAGCAAAGATATGGAATCAACCAAAGTGCCCTTCAACATAAGAATGGATTAAAAAACTATGGTATATATACACAATGGAATACTACTCAGCAATCAAAAAAAAAGAAATAATGCCATTAGCAGCAAAATGGATGGAATTGGAGAAAATTATTTTAAGTGAATGAACACAAGCTCAAAAAGAGAAACACCACATGTTCTCACTCATATGTGGGAGCTGAAACAAAATTATAAGAAGGAAAAAATCCTACACAAAGGTCGGATCATAATAAAAGAAAAAAAAGCTAAGAATGATATTATTATAGATGGTCTAGAAAATGCATGTAATAGTTCTGACAAGGTAAAAAGAAAGTTCACTACAGAAAAGTTTCTACCTTAAACAGAACTGGAACCCAAGGATATATAGAAAAATATTACCATAAAAAGATAAGTAAATGGTAGAGAAGTCTTTGATGGGGGCATGGGATGGGGGAGGAAGTGTACAAGAGAGTAAGGGAGAACCTATATGAATAATGTACATCAAAATGCATATATAGAAATTTCACAATGAAAAGCATGTCAGAATGAATCACATTAAGGTGTACATTAAAATTTTCCAATAAAAAAAGAAATCAAGAGGGGAGAATAAATTCTCTCACATGGCTTCTATTTCAAAGTAGTCATTCCATTGGAAAGTAAGGGAATGATTCTATCTCCTACTGGAGCAACTGAGAGCTCTAAGAGGTTAGTCCAAATTAAAGGTAAATGCTACCACACTTCAAAATGGACATTTCTTAACAGTATATTAGATTTTGCCTGTTCAGGCTGACCATTTCATTTTTATCTCTAAGTTTGAACTTTAACAGATTTATGCCAAAATAACGTCAGTACTTCCATAAATAGAACCTAAGTATAAAAGGTGTGAGAATTTGTGAATTTACCTAGAGTTTTAAAAATTTCCAAACTCACAAAATAGGATTCTATTTCAAAATTACTGAAGTTCATTTTCAGTGGACTGTTAATTGCCTACCTTCATTTACATACTCAACAAACATTTCTGGAGTTTACTCTGGGTTGTTACAGGGTTATGTACTGAGAAATTCATTTTATATCACTGTGAAGGAGAAAATAGGCAACAGAATAGAATGACAGTGTAAATAAACCAAAAACACTAATGTGCAATAATTACTAGGATAACAACTCAGAACTATAAAAAGATCATTTCAATGACTAACACTAATACACTTTTCTGAAATGATTTTTCTGTAACTACTATAATACATGAAATGTAAGAAAACTTTCTTTGGTATTTTTTTGGCCTGAAATATACTAAGATTTCTTTGTTCTAATGTTATATTTTACCTCACACTCACATGGTACCTACTGGGCTGGTTATTTTAAAATGTAAATAGGTATTTACACATTTGCATCACTACATTTTATTGTGGACTCATCAAATGTTCAATTTGAAAAGTACCTAACCACATGATAATATAATTTCATTTCTATACCTGCATATATTTTCTCATCTTTAAATACAGTTTCTACAGCTAAGATGGGAATGGGAGAGGTTTTTGAGAATCATGTGGTTATATTGCTCTCAAAGTTTTGAAAGCATAGCAGCTGTTGTAGCAGAATTCCTCATCCCTTCTACCACCCTAAATCTACAAATCCTGGCAGGACTTCAGACTCAAACACAATCCCTCTAGCAAATTGGAATTTCATATGGCCCCAAGAATCACACAATTGTTCTCTGTGGACAATCTCAAGCTTTTAAATCAACTAACAACATCAAAAATATCAGGGACTTATTTTTATTTGTATTTTATTCATTGTTTATATATTCATCCCCAGAGAAAAGAAACAATCAAAGACAATAGAAATAATTTAAGGAAAGATTTTGTTTATCCCTGTACTTCAAAAGAGAAGCCTGAAGAAACATTTCAAAGGTAGTCTTGCCAGGAAGTCAATCTCTGTCCAGAAAGCTGAAGGAATAGGAACTCTGTGTTGGCCCTTGTGAAAATATACTATGCTTGTTGACAAAATTTCCATGAAGTCAAAGCTCAATTTATGCTTCTTTCCAGGCCCCAATATGTCCAACCTTGCCCCCACCCCCAAAAAAAGGAAGAGGAAGAAACATTAATACTCTCTGGATTTGGCATTTTTATCTTCTTTTTAGGCACCAGAACACTTTCTTCAAAAGAAATCACACCAGAAAGTCCAAAATGTAAAACTAATAAAATTATAAAAGCAGACACATTTCAACTTTTATTTATTTATTTAATTTGTGTGTGTGTGTGTGTGTGTGTGTGTGTGTGTGTGTGTGTGTGTGGTCATGGGGGTTGAACCCAGGGCCTCACTCTTGCATGCTTTTCAAGGGCTGTACCACTGAGCTACACCCTTATTTATTTATTTATTATTTATTTATTTATTTATTTTACTTCTTGAGACAGGGTCTCACTAAATTATGCAGACTGTTTCTGGTCTTGAACTTGTGATCCTGCTGCCTCTGCCTCCCGAGTTGCTGGGATTACAGGTGTGCGCCACCGCCACTGGCCGCATTTCAACTTCTAATGGGGGTGGGGTGATGAGAGGGAGCGCCTGGTTTGTTGATTTCACTTATTTTTCCACCATAACCCTAAGTCAGCTCAAAAATAATCATCATCTTCATCATTGTTTTAATTTTGATCACACAGACAAACTTCTCCATATTTTGCTACATGTTGCAGAGGTGGTATCAGTTGCAATCGTAACGTCGCTATGAGGCAGAAGTGACTCAGTGGTACCTAACAACAACAACTAGCCATGAAACTAGTTGTTATAGAAGCCGTGGATGTAATGACTCCTGAATCAATGCATTTAACATCACCACCATGCTGAGTTAGGGTGGCATAATTCCATTCACAACCTAAAGTTGCATGAGACAGGCAGTATCATTAGTTTTGATTCTGATTTTAACACAGATTCATCTCTTGGTGCACTCAGAAAAAAAGATCACACCTAAATATTTTAATTGAAAACTACATGGATACTTTGAGCCTACAGTGACAAAAAGGTAGGAAAATAGGTTATTTTCCATCTTAACTCAGCATAGTGGCGATGTTAAATGCATTGATTCAGGAGTCATTACACTCACAGTTTCTAGAACCATAATGTTTTGGTTAGAATTCAGTCTTTATGCTTGTTATCTGTGTGATCTTAGGCAAAATTGTCAATTTTTTCAAAGACACTTGTGGTAGTTAATCTTCATTGTCAACTTGACTGGGTACAGCCATATCACCCTGGCACTGATCTAGTCAGATCTCAGAAGCTAAGCAAGGTTGGGCTAAGCAGGATTAGAACTTGGATGGGAGACTCCCTGGGAATACTGGGAGAAGGACCCAGCAGCCAACTATCTATAAACAATCGGTCATCAAAAACCCTATGAATAGCAGAGAAGTACTGACAGTGCCAGACATGGCATAATGTCAGGTAGTATTTTATTCTGTTTTACATAGGGTCGCTATGAGGCAGAACTGACTCAATGGCACCTAAAACAACAAGTAGTCATGAAACTCTTTGGGGCTTTGGCAGCTGGGGTTTAGCTTAGTTGGTAGAGTGCTGCAATGGGTTCAATCCCCAGCACCACAAAAAATAGGAGAAGGACCTGGCAGCCTACTCCTAAAAACAATCCCAAAACAATCAGCCATTGAAAACCCTGTAAATAGTGCTGGGAATATAGTTCAGTGGTTGGGCACTTGGCTAACATGCACAAGACCCTGGGTTCAATCCCCAGTGCCAAAAAAAAAAAAAAAAATCCTGTGAATAGCAGAGAAGCACTGACATAAGGCTAGACATGGCACAGTATTAGGGAGTGTTTCATTCTGTTGTACATAGGATCTCTATGAGTTGAGCCCGACTCAAATGTGTCTAACAACAACAACAACAAAGAGGATTGTCATGATCCACCACTAGGTATGTCTGCGAGGGCATTTCTAGAAAGGACTGAGGAGGGAAGACCTACTGAATTTGGGTGACCCCATACCATGGGCTGAGATCTCAGACAAAATAAAATGGAATAAAAGAGAAAGCCAGTCAAGACCTGGCATTCCCACTCTATACTTCCCATCTGCCAAGAACTAAAGAACATTTTTTACCATCCACTCTCACTGCCATGATGTTCTGGCCAAAAACATCAGGCTAAAAGGCCATGGACTGAACTCTCTGAAACCATGAGCAAAAAAACCCTTTCCTCACTTATGTTGTTTCTGTCAGGTATTTTGTTACAGTGATGAGAAACATAACTAATACAACTCTTTTGGATATCTGTAAAATATGGCTAATAATAATGCCCATCTCACAGAGTGTTATGCATATTACATGAATGAAGTTCTTGGCATATAGAAAGGTCTCAACAAATGTTAGTTACTATTATTAACAGACTATGGTCAGGGTGGCAGTGGGGATGGCACCAGGAATGGTGTCACAGCTTCAGCACAGCAAGTTCACATGAAGTTGGCTTTGATGAACAATAAAGTGACACGTCAAACTACAGTGAGATCTTGTCTCATCCCTGTTAGAATGGCTATTATCAAAAAGACAAGATAACAAATGCCAGAAAGGATGTGGAAAAAGGAGAACTCTCATATATTGTCAGTGGGAATGCAAATTAGCACAGCCATTATGGAAAATAGTATGGAGTTTTCTCAAAAAACTACAAAAAGAACTAGCATATGAGCCACCATTCTATTACTGGGCATACATCCAAAGGAAAGGAAATCAGTATATTGAAGAGACATCTGCATTCCCATGTTTATTGCAGTGCTATTCACAAGAGTTAAGATGTGGAATCAACCTATATGTCCATCAACCAATGAATGAATAAAGAAAATGTGGCATATATGCACAATGGAGTTTTACTCAGCCATAAAGAAGAATGAAATCCTGTCAATCACAACAAACAGATGTAACTGGAAATCATGATGTTAAGTGAATTACACCAGGCACAGAAAGCCAAGTAACACATTCATTCTAATTCCTATGTAGAATCTTAAAAAGTTGATTTTTTTTTTAATAAGATTGAGAGTAGAATAATAGTTACCAGAGGCTGGTAAAGGTGGTAGGCAGAATGAGATACAAAGAGGTTAGTTAATAGGTATAGTGGTGCAATTGGATAAAAAGAATAAATTTTAATATTTTATAGCACAATAGGGTAACTATGGCTGACAACAATTAACTGTATGTTTCAAAGTAGCTAGTATTTTAATGCTAAATGATGAGTGCTATGATAATGCTACTGATAAATGTTTGAAGTGATGAATATTCCAACTATCCAAATCTGATCATCATACATTACATGATGTTGTTGCTAGGTGCTATCAAGTTGGATCTGACTCATAGCAATCCTATGTACAACAGAACAAAACACTACTCAACACTGTGCCATGCACATAATCTTTTTTATGTTTGAGCTCAATGTTGCACTCTGTTTCTTCTCATTTTGAGTCATACTATATCAGCAAAAGGAAGTCCCAGGGGCTTTACTCCATTCCCATCATTAGGGTTCACTCTACTTTGAGGAGGCAACTCTTCCCCAGTTGTTTCCTGAATGACTTCCTGCTTGGGGGGCTCATTTTCCAGCACTATATTTGACAGTAATTCTCTGCTGTTCATAGAGTTTTCAATGGCTAATTGTTTTAAGAGTGGGCAGTAGGTCCTTCTCCCTAGTCTGTCTTAGTCTGGAAGCTCAGCTGAAATCTGTCCACCATGGATGGCCCTGCTGGTATCTAAAATATAAGTGGCATAGCTTTCAGCATCACAGCAACACACAAGCCCCCACAGCACAACAAGCTGACAGACATATCAGGGATGCACTATATGTTGTTGTTGTTGTTGTTGTTGTTGTTGTTGTTGTTGTTGTTAGATGCCATCGAGTTGGGTCTGGCTCATAGCGATCCTCACAGGGTTTTCAATGGCTGATTGTTTCGGGATTGCTTCAGGAGTGGATTGCCAAGTCCTTCTCCCATTTTTGCAGTGCTGGGGATCCAGCCAAGGGCCTCAGAAGATGCAGAGCAGCACTCTACCAACTGAGCTAAACCCCAGTCCCTACTCTACTTACATATGTTGAAATGTTACACTGTATCCCATACATATATACAATTATTGTGTTAAATTTTTTTTTAATTAAAATTCTAATCATTTTCAAAGAAAGTCTCCAGCAATCAAAACTGACACCCAGCATGCTGACCATTTGCCATTAGACCCTCTGATTCCCAGAGAGACAAATGGTGGCAGTGGGTGACTTCCCAGTGGGCTCCAGAGGCAATGAAGAGCTCCTTCACACAGCTTTGAGTTTTCCAAGCAGGATGGCCAGTGTGGCTGGAGTAGAATGAACAAGAGAAGATGGGAGGACAGGAAGCAAAAGAATTAATAGAACCAGATCCTAAAGGGTGGGGGTAGCTTTATTAGCTGTTCTATACATTTTGACTTTGATTCTGAATAGGTTGGAAAGCCACTGGGAATCTATGAAAGAAATATCAACAGCTTAATTGAACTAGATGTCTCAGATAAGACTGTAAGCCAAGTGGTCCATCAGTCCTGTGACTCTAAACATCCATGCAAAGCCAAATGAATGGGATATGCTTGGTCTTGGTAGTGTCAAGCAGAGCTTTTATTATGGTCTCAAGGTAGATTTCCCAAGTATTTTAATGTATCTAAATTACATGTAGAAATCATTAGTGTCTGGATAATTGTGAAAGTTTCTTTAGATGCTATATAGCTGTAGTATTTACTGAATTATTGAGCTGTAAAATACAGGTCAAATGTAATAATCACAAAGTCTAGTTCAAATCTGAAACTTTGGCACTAGGTGCACGTACCATCCATGGGTCACTGGAAATGACAATCTACATTGGAATGGCCCAAATATGATGAAACCAGAAGAGAAGAAAAGCCTAGAAATGGTAGGAAACATTTGGTGACAACTATTCCCAAATCGGAGATTGTGTATATGTTCCTTAAATCTCCAAAAGCAGCAAGCCATCTGAAAGACAGGGTGCTTTACTCACAGTAAATATCTGCTGAATAGATTTTATTTAAGTAAATATGACATGTCAGTATTTCTTATTCTCTAGGTCTAAAGCCAATCCCATCAATCATCTTGGAGGCTAGCTTTGTCATAAACACCCCAGTGAGCTGAGGTGATATTTTCCAAGAACAGGCATATATGCCCCTTTACTCTTTCTGTTGTAGAAATCTGTTCCAATACCTGGTCACCCCACCCAAGAGATGAACTACAGAGTAAATTCTCAGTATCAAATTAACATGTCTATAATACACCAACTGTGTGTTAAAAGACCAAGTAAAACCTCTATAAAAGTTCTTAATTGAACCAGAATGCTGTTAAAAATAGCCCTATAATTTAATCACTATATCCTGATAATGGGGCTGGGGTTTAGCTCAGTTGGTAGAGTGCTGCTCTATACTCTCTGAGGACCCAGGTTTAATCTCCAGCACTGCAAAAAATGGGAGAAGGATGTGGCAATCCACTCTCCAAAACAATCTCAAAATAATTAGCCATTGAAAATCCCGGGAGGGTTGCTATGAGTCAGACCCTACTTGATGGCACCTAACAACAATAACAACCTCTCAATAATGGTTCACAACCAATGACAATACAAATCATTGAATTATATTTTAGAAACCAAAGCTTCAAAGTTATCTGGTCTGTTAGCTTCACAGATGAGAATATTGGGTTAGGGGACTTCTACTGGGTCTCAAGCAAGTTAATTACAAAGTTACAACAGTAGTTCATATCCTGTCACTTTTAACTCAGGGTTTCCTCCATTTCCTGATGTTTCCTCCCAAGCTATCAGAATCAGTTAAGGTTATAGTAGCAGACAATAGAAACTGGGCAAACAGAAGCACAAAAGGAAGGATTCATTGAAAGATTTGGGAAAACCACAAATTGGAAAGAAGAATCCATAAGCACACAGGATCAAGAGACTGCTGTCAGTTTTGTCCTGATGCCCTGGGCAAGTAGGCACTCCAACAATTTCCTCCAACCTGCCATAATTCCATTCAAAACCTACAGTTGCATGAGACTGGTAACACCATGTGCCTCTGGGTTGTTCTTGAGTGATAAGCAAAAATGTCTGATGGAAGGAGACTCTGGGAGCCTCCACTTTATAGTACAGAATGGAAGAGCAAATACCTATATCCCCCACCCCATGAAGACTGCACATAACATGGGGAATTGATTTTCCTAAATGTAACCAGGAAGTTGTTGTTGTTGTTGTTAGGTGCCGTGGAGTCGGTATCCGACTCATAGCGACCCTCCGTACAACAGGGGAAACACTATTGTCAGTGCTTCTCTGCTGTTCATTGGGTTTTCAATGGCAGATTGATTTTTGGGAGGGGTTTGCCAGGTCCTTCTCCCAAGCCTACAGCTTCTGGTGTTCCCAGGCGGTCTCCCATCCAGGTACTAACCAGGCCGGACCCTGCTTAGCTTCCGAGATCTGACGGGATCGGATGCCACA
>VMDO01019072.1:0-19862 GCA_007922755.1 Pedetes capensis | reverse complement strand
AACCAGGAAGTAGGTAAGATAAGATCCTGGTGCTGAGAAATTCAAATCTTCCTACAAATTTTAATAGGCAGGCACTATATTTTTACATTAAATAACAAGATGTATATATATATTATAAAAGTAATATGAGTCGTGAAGGGTTGATTTATTGGCTGATAATGCACCGAATTAGTAATATGGTTAGAACACTTAAATCACTTAATTCCCATAACTCTAGGGCATGAAAGGGAAAAACACTAGAAAATTTATAGCCTTCATTAACTATTTCAACTACTTAAGAGAAGAAGGTCATTGTTATGGCCATAAGACAGTAGGTGTTTTGAAGATTTACTGACAAAATTATGTAACAAACAGCCATCTAGAACTCAGAGTATGTGGGGTTAGGATTGTCAGTGGGTTTAATTTGCAAAATGTTAATATAATTTATTTCAATTAAGTGCCTACTTTGTGACAGACATTAAATATAACCTTGAATAAAGTCTGATTCTTGACCTCAAAAAAATTATACACTTGTGGTGAAGACAAAAAAAATGATGTATCTAACTACTTTCATGAGCAAATGAGAAGATTCAAAGTTTTATCTATAGTTACCACTACCCCTTTAGGAGTTAAGGCTCAGTCTTTACTGCAGTACTTCCAAAGCTCATCAGTTTTGAGATAGGGTTGTCTCATTTGGATCAGTTGACTGGGAACTGAGCAAAATTTTGTGCCATTTCCTTGGTGCTGGTACCAAGCAGTACCCTCTCTAGAGGATGGTCAATGTGGACCACGTCCTCTCAGGAATCTGGCTCTGGACCTATCTAGGTGAACCTTCCAGGCTTGGCCCATAACTAGAACCCATCTATGTCTCTCCCACTAGGTTGTGTTCCCTCCATCTCCCCCTTACTCCAGTTGGAGAGTCCTGGCTACAAATGAGCTCTTTTCTAATTCTTCACACTGTGCATCAAATCTGTTGTCTCCCCATGGGTTCTTTTTCCTATTCACAGAATGCTCAGGCTTTGGAACTCAAAGTTCAAGAATCAACTGCTTTTCTTGGTCTCAGTATGTCTCCTCTGTCACCTCTTCCCTGATGCAGTGAACACAAAATGCTTAGCTGGCTAAATGGGATAAAGGCCAAGGGATAAGATGAAGTATGGGAAACAAAAGACACGTTTGAAAATATTATTCCACTCCATGGGTGACTAAGCCAATACAACATACTGTCAAAAATAAGAGAAGTAAGCAGAGAGCACTGTGTGAATATACACGGAGGCCAGATAACGCGGCATGAGGGGATCAAGAAAGACTTAGGGGAAAAGTACTTCAGGTCGAAGCTCAAAACTGCCAGAACAGAATATGAGTTCTTGCAATGGTTTCTGTTTCCATGTGTGTTCATGTTGCAGGGATGTTTAAACTTGCTTGTTTACTTTTGATTTTAGAAAAGTTAAAATTTAAATGTAGGAAAACAGTATAATGGACCCCCATCAACAAACGTCTCATCAAGTTGCATTATTATCAATTCATGGCTGGGCACAGTGGCTCACACCTGTAATCCCAGTGACTCTGGAGGCAGAGGCAGGAGAATCATGAGTTGGAGGCCAGAAGCAACCTGTGTAACTTAGAGAGATCCTGTCTCAAGATAAAAAATAAAGAAGAGGCTTGGTGTGCAGCTCAGTGGTAGAGAACTTGCAAAGAATGTGCAAGGTCCTGGGTTCAGTACCCTAGTACCACATATATACACAAAAAACCCTATCAATTCATGGCTAATCTTCTTTGATTTATTTATTTTATTCAGTATTGGGGGTTGAACCTAGGACCCCATGCATGCTAGGCAAGTGCTGTACCACTAAGTCACATCCCAACTTCTTCTTCTTCTTCTTCTACTACTACTACTACTACTACTACTACTACTACTATTAATTTCATTTTGAGACAGAGTTTTGCTAAATTGCACAGCCTGCCTCTGGCCTTGAACTAATGGTCTTCCTACCCTTGCCCCTTGAGTCAGTTGGATCACAGGCATGTATCATGGTGCCTGGCATCAAACTCCTTTTATTTAAACATCATTTTCCTGCAGCCAAATTGTTTTGAAGCAATTTCTAGACCTCTCATCCCTTCCTGCATAGGTATTAAAATATACATTTCTAAAAGGTAAAGAGCTTAGAAGTATAATCTCAATAATATCATCACACAGAAAAATCAATAATTCTTTAATATCATTGAATAACCAGGGAGGCAACAGTCAGATTCCCCTAGTTCTATCATTAATACACACACACACACACACACACACACACACATACACACACACATACACACATATATATACATATAATGTCTGCAGCCATACTGTGGTATCCAATGCTGTCAGATTTTAGAAGCTAAGCAGGGTCAGGCCTGATTAGTACTTGGATGGGAGACTGCCTGGGAGAAGGACAAGGCAGCCCACTCCCAAAAAATAAAAATTAAAAAATTTTAATAATCGCCATTGAAAACCCTATGAATAGCAGAAAAGGACTGACAATAGTGTTTCACCTGTTGTACAGAGTCGGTATGAGTTGAACACTGACTCAACACCACCTTGTTGTTGTTGTTATTAGGTGCCGTCGAGTCGGTATCCGACTCATAGCGACCCTCATAGGGTTTTCAATGGCTAACTATTTCGGGATTGCCTTGGGAGTGGATTGCCAGGCCCTTCTCCCATTTTTGCGGTGCTGGGAATTGAACTCGGGTCCTCAGAGACTGCAGTGCAGCGCTCTACCCACTGAGCTAAATCCCAGCCCTAGCAACAACAAATATATATATTTGGCTTGTTCAAATTAGATTCCAAGCAAGAAGGCTCATGTTGTTTTTGTCTGATAATTACTGTCTCTTCATCTACAGCTTCCCCCCCATTTTTTCCCTTCCAATTTATTTGTCAAAGGCACCAAATTGCCTTGTATAATTTCTCATATTCTTGATTTTCTGGATTAAATTTCTGTGGTGCCTTTGTCCTCTTGATTCTTCTTTTCCTTTTATTCACTATAAACTACTTATTAGATCTAGATCTTGATCTGGTACAACTTTGACTTTTGTGAAAAAACCACACTTTATAGGTAGTATTGTAAGCTTCCAATAAGAGTTACATACTTTTATGTTGCCCTTCTGTGATTTGAGCTACCATTGAAATCATTTGCCTGGATTCATTATTTCTTTAGAGATTGTATTTGTATTTTAGAGGCTTATCACAAATCTCACAAAAGGAAGTCATATTCATCTATCATTTTTCTTTGTGAGGAGGGCAACTTTTCTTGTTAGTGTATTCTCTAAAACCCTGAGTCTAGAGTCAATAGAGTGATAAGTGGACACCAACAAATTACACAGGCACTATAAAATAAAGCTCTGTAATGTTACTAAGTGCACCAATAAATTTCATTTATCAATAGGATTGTGACCCTCCCCCCCCCCACATACCCCAAAGTGATACTGAACTTGAGAACCAAGAGATTTAAATGCAGGTCCCAAGTAGTTCTAACCTAAATCAGAGAATTCTGGAATCCTGATGGTGTTTCTTTTGTGCTCATTATTCCATCATATTCCCTTAGTTTCACCAAATAAAAACACAAAAAAATCTGTTTCTTTCAATTCTCTTTTTATTTCTTATAATGATAAATTTTTTTACCCCTTAGTTGATATTCTCCTGGTCATAAATCAAAAGCCAGATGGATTCATTTACAGATAATCCCAACAAGAATAAAAATCATTATACATGAAAACCAAAGACTATACTATGAAACAAAAGAAGCATATATATTCCTGCCCAGGACATCTGCAAGCAGTTAAGATGCTGTAACAATTCTTTCCTTTGTGTATCAATTGTGAAGCTACCTGTTAAGTATTCAGTCCTACTCACTTCACAATCCAGACTAAGAATTTATACTAACTGCTCCCAAGACTATCTCTTTTTAAAATAAAGCATTGGCTGGATTCATTTCTTATCAAACAAGCAGTAATGAAAAGCAACATTTATATGACATTTATTTGACAGGCCCAAAATAAATCCTACATAAAGAAAAATTTTCTTACTTTCCTATATACCTAATTGAAGACAAAAATTCAAATAAAGCAGTAGACATATTTTTTAAATAACCCAAGGGATGTTAGAGTGATCATGGGGGGATGGGGGGTAGCAACTGTGGAAACAACACGTTTGCCAGTCAGAAATATGAGCACCATATGAGGTGCCTAAATTCACAGCTTGGCGTTACATTACAAATCACCCATGATCTTACAGTGTGTCACACTTTAAAAAAGCCTAGATCCCTGTTCAAATGCAATATTTAACACTTTCAATTACCTTTGACATCAGTTGCCTCAGATGCTGTGACTTTCTGAATATGTTTAATTATTTTAAAATGCAATTCTTCACAGTATTTAATTTCAGAAATGGGCATATAAAACAGTGCCATACATGATAACTACCTGATATTTATATCCTGGCTTATTTGCAAAGGATCTGAAGATATGCACAATAGGGTACTATAACATAAACTAGAAATAGGTGAGAAAAAAGAAACAAGGAGAAAGCAATAAAGACATAAAACAAGGGCAAGAATGAAGCTAGTCCACACAAGGTACATCTATCTGTACATTTACCATGGATGTTACTGCCGGTGCATGAAGAAATTATTCTAAGATTCAAGGATGTCACTGAATGAAGCCCCATTGAACTTACTTGTGAACATCAGTTCATCAGCTCTATGACTTTTAAACTTTTAGGTTAGAAACAAATGAGTTCTTGAATACAGCAAACAATAAAGAGTCATAATTTTATCTATTTCAGGTCATTAGTTCCTCTAGATTCCTTTAGAAATAGTGTCCCTAACCCTGTAGTTGGGGCTGGGATTTAGCTCAGTTGGTAGAGCACCGCTCTGCAGTATCTGAGGTCCCGAGTTCGATTCCCAGCACCACAAAAATGGGGGAAGGACGTGGCAACCCACTCCCAAGGCAATCCCGAAACAATCTGCCATTGAAAACACTATGAGGGTCGCTATGAGTCAGACACGACTGGACAGCACCTGACAACAACAACAACAACAACCCTGTAGTTAAAGCAATTACTATAGGAGGACAGAAGAGACCCTTTGAACCTTTCTAAGCATTTTGAAGATTTTTCAAACATGCAAGTGTTTCATTTAAGCTATCTTACTTTTTTTTTTTTTACTTTTTTTACTTTTGGCACGGTGCATTCTGACTTCCAGTCAGTCCAGTATTGCGTAGAACCTGAGGCCTTCCGTGTCTTCGGCAGCTAAAAATCTGTTCATCCATCCATACTTCCATCCATCACTTACTTATAAATTCATTAATTTAACAGATAGTGAGTACTCCCAGTGTTCCAGAAGTACTTCAGGCACAGTGAGGAAGGATTTTAAAAGATGCATACTCTGTCTCTAAGGCACAAGGAAGACACAGGACTTAAGCCCAATTCTCCTATCTCTTGTCTACCTCTTCTTTGGAGCTCCCCAGCCTCTTAGACTCCTCTGAAGCTTGATATGGCTATTTGACATAGTCCTGGACAATGAAATGTGAAAAAAAAGAATCAGCTCAAGTTTCTGCAGAAGTGCTCCTGATACAATCAAAGACTTAGCCAGAGCAGAGACTTCAGCCCCTAGAACAATGAGCTGCTAAACCAATGCCAGCAGCTGGTTTCTTTCATCTTCATGTTTTGCAAACAAGAAAAACAATCTGTATTTGTTTAAATCACTGTAAGTCCAATTTTCTGTTACTTACAGCCTAGAGCATTCCAAATTAAAACAATGAACTCATAATCTATTTGAAAAATTAGACACAGATAAGCATAAAATACAAGACAAAAAGAGAAGATATACTATTAGGTTGTAACAAACTATTTCTCCCTAGAACATTATGAAAGAAGAGATGAATGGGGGGAAAAAAGAGGGAGAATGGCAATGTTTTTGCTGTTGGGTATAATTGCCCAAGCAAAACTGCTTAGAAATAACTGAGGCAACACCTCCTTACCAAAGCTCAGACAAAACAAAACCCCTATCATCCTGCAGGACCAGGCAACACAGCAGGGTAGTAAGAGCACCAGGGAGAGACAATAATGACGAATTGGTATTTTGCACAGAATTTGTTATAGCTGCCTTTTGAGCCATAGTTGGGGAGAGAAGAAAATTTTTAGGTTTCGATAAATATTAATTAAGATTGCTCCTTCCTTTTTCTTTTAGAAATTTGAATAATGATTCATATCATTTCATAGGATTCTTAGAAGTAGATGTATGTTTTTATGGAATGAAATACTATACAAAGCAAAAACTTTTGGCAACTTGAGGAGGACCAGGATACTCAAATTTCACATGCATTATATTTAATTATCATAATAACCCTAGGAAAGAGATACTACCTTTTGTTTTCTAAGTGGGAACTTAGGCTCAAAGGATTAAGATATTTGCCTCTGCCTTTACATTTAGAAAGTTGCATGGTAAGAAAAGATAGATGCTATCTCCATTTCCAGGATCATTTTGTCTTTTATTATACTATGTGGCCTAGAGAAAAATAGGAAAAAGGTGAACACAAACAGGATTGGGAGAAAAAAAAAACTTTAGAAAGGAATTTCCACGAATTCCACGATACAAATAAAAAAGTAAGTTTTATTGCCCAATATAAAAACAATATTTTTGTTTGGTAAAAAGTAGTTATACTACTATGTAGGTTGAGAAATATATTCCACATTTCTGAGTCTCAGTTTTCTCATCTGTAAGACGGGTTCCTGTGAGAATACAATAAGACAATACATCTAATGTGCTTAGCTACAGTGACTGCACACAATATTGCAAGTTTCAAAGCTGTCAACTATTATTATCATAACTATTCAAATTACTTCTCTTTCCCACTCTAAACAATGCTCAGCTATGAGTAAAGATGTGCTATTGTGTTCATCTTCTGTGCTCTTAGAAGATGGGTTTCCATGTAGGTAAAAAAAGAAAACAAGAGCTAACTACAGGCAACAGAAAAAAGTAATATCAGAACAGCTTGCAACATGAGTGATTTTGGACCATCACCAACGTCGGCAGTACTTCCCTCTGTGGCCAATAAATACTGACACCACTCTTACATGGAGCATGCCTTTCAGAGTGCCAAAGCAGCCAGGACTTTGTGGCTGGAAGGAAAGTTGTTATATAAGGGAGACTAAAAGCAAAACCAGAAAGTAAGAAAGGAAGGGGCCTCCCACTGTCTAAGAAAGATGAAATCAGATCCTTTGCTCCTTTCCTTGATGTTTAAAACATACTGACTGCACTCAATATTTTAAAAAGCGTATGGACATGCCAGGATTTTTTCATGTTTCTACATCTAAAATATTTTTTTCCTAAAAATGTCTAAGCTTAGGATTTCCTAAAAATACCTAAGACATTTTCTTCATGGTCATTGTCTAAACCAGCAACAGTTATATAAAATCTTTGTTGGGAAACTAGGAATTGGCTTTTTAAAAATTTAATGTAGTTGTAGTTAATGGCTTTTAGAGTGTGGAATAATTAGGCCAAAAATGCCCAATAAGGAAAGCCCTAGGAGCCAAGAGGGTAAAAGCAGGTGCATGATTTCATCTATACCAGGCATGGGCCCGTACAACCTCAGCCTTAGAATATAAATCCTGAGGAGAGTGATATTGAGACACAAAGGAACTTTGCAGAGGTGACTAAAGTAAGAGCAGGGTGTTTGACAAAGGGCCTCTGGGTGCCAGAGGGGGAGATTGGCCATGATGGGAGAAGTGCTCATTGTTAGTAAAGTCATGCAGTCTTTATCTGTTCTCCCTCCTGTCTTCCGGGGTTCTTTCTTAGTTTCAGTCTTGGAGTCTGGGGCCTGAAGCCCAAAACAGTGTGAACATAGCAGTTTATCAAAGCAGATGTACTTTATTTGTTGTGTTAGGTGTTGTCAAATCAGTGTCCAACTCATAGCGACCCTACAGGCCAAATGGTGTTGTTAATGCTTCTCTGTTATTCACAGAGTTTTCAGTGGCTGATTGGTTTTTGGGAGTGGGTTGCCAGGTCCTTCTCCCAAGCTTATAGCACCTGGTGTTCCCCAGCGGTCTCCCATCCAAGTACTAACCAGCTCCGACCCTGCTTAGCTTCTGAGATCTGATGGGATCTAACATCACAGTGGTATGGTTGCTTTGTTATTGTTGTTAGGTGCTATTGAGTCATCTCTGACTCCTGGTGACCCTCATAGGGTTTTCAATGGCTGATTGTTTCAGGATTGCCTCAGGAGTGGATTGCCACATCCTTCTCCCATTTTTTGGGTGCTGGGAATAGAACCCAGGACCTCAGAAACTGCAGAGCATCACTTTACCAACTGAGCTAAATCCCATTCCTGAAACAACAAGCCACTGAAAACCTTATGAGGGTCACTATGAATCACAGCACCTAACAACAACAAGGAGGTAGGTATGGCTGCTGGCACGCTTTACTTTTTATTAATTAGTACTTTGATTATACATGTTTATGGGGCACAGAGTGATAATTCAGTACATAATAAAATGTGCAATAATCAAATCAGGATAGTTAACACTTCTATCTTCTTAAACACTTTAAAAATTTTTGATTAGCATTAAAAAATAAATGTACATGTATAAGGTACAATTTTTTTGTCTAAATTGTATATAGTACAATGAGCTTCATTATGGGATTTTCATACAATTGGATCGTGAATTCAGAAGTACTTTAGATTCTAGATGTATAACTTCAGAGCTAGGGAGGGTTTGGAGAAGGGTGATCTGCTCCAGATCAGCCCTCTCTTCACTTGGATGCTACCAGTACAGCAAGACAAAGTCCAGGAGTGCCACCCTCAGGCTATGGGACAGATGGAGAACCAGGAAAACTGAGTGGAAAGGAAAGTAAGAGAATGGAAAGGCAGAGAAGAACAATGGGAAGGAACTGCAGCTGAAAGTGGCCACTACAATCACCCAAAGACTTTCTCATGGTCTCTGTGATTCAAAGTCAGGTCTACTGCCAGGTAGATGTTTACCTATGCCATTCCACGTGTGGCCTAACACTAGAGACTTAAAAGAAAATCGTGGTCTGTCTTTTGAGTCCCATATACCCAAGTGGTGCTTTGTTCATAAGTAAGGAATCAAATCCTCCCTGATTCCCAGGTTAAGCAACTGGGCCTTGTGCATTTCCCATATTCCATGACTATCTACCTAAATAATGCACAATGATTGTTATTTGTTAAACAGTTTATAGTTTATGAAGCAATAATGCTTCTTGGTTCAGGCTCTGAAGTTAGACAGCCTGAGATCAAATCATTCCTTTTACTGACTGTATGACACGGGACAAGTTCATTCATTCTTCAGCAAATATTTATTAATCCATAATGCAATAGGCTCAAGTGATACAACAAAAAATAAAACAAAACCCCTCTTTACATCATGGAGCTTATATGCTAGTAGAGGACATGGACAATAAATAAACTAGTAAGCATATGGTATTAAACCACAGTAGGCATTGAGGAGGAAACTTATTTAGCAGAGAAGGGAGAATAAAGCATTAGTAGAGGGGCTGCAATTTCAGATAAGGCAACCAGGAAAGTCTTACTAAGAAGGTGAGTTTTGAGGAAAGGATTCAAATGAAGGGATCATATAGATAATTGTGGGAAGAGAATTTGGGAAGAAAGCCCCCAGTGTGATGGCCCCAAGTAATGGGAAAGGGGGTAGCCATGGAGCCCAGAGCGACTGGCTGGAACAAGTGAGGGGGAGAGTGCAGTGAAAGGCCACAGAGGCAACCAAATCATGAGCATCTTATAGAGTACAGGGTGGATTTTTTTGGCTTTTTCTCTGGATAGGATGGGAAGCTTTTAGCAGAGGAGCAACAAGATCTGAGTCAAGTTTCAACAGGAAGATGGAAAGAGGGAAACCAGTCAGGAATCTATGATAATAATCCAGGCAAGAGATACGATGGCTTATACTCATCAAAATGGGCACAGTAGTGCTCATTGTTCTGAGCAAGCAGTGCAATTTTGCATTCATAGATGTAAAGGCCTTGGAACAGTGCCTGGAATATGGCAGCAATCAAATATTGGCAATTACATTGTCTTATCTGAATCTCTCACTTAGCCTCATTTTATGGATACAGAAACCAAATCTTGTTGTTAGGTGCCATTGAGCTGGGTCCAATCACAGTGACCCAATGTACAACGGAATGAAACACTCTCCGACACTGTGCCATGCCTAGCACTATATCAATGCTTCTCTGCTATTCACATGGTTTTCAATGCTGTATTGTTTCAGGAGTGGATTGCCAGGTCCTTCTCCCTAGCCTGCAACACCTGGTATTCCCAGGTGGTCTCCCACCCAAGGACTAACCAGGTCGACCCTGCTTAGCCTCTGAGATGAGGCAAGATCGGATGCTAGGGTGCTATGGCTGTAGGCTGAAAACCAAAACTTAGAAAACCTAAATGATTTGTCTAAAGTTACATATCTTGAAAGTGTTGTGGACAGGACTCTTAAGCCTGTAACATGATGACTCTACTTTCGGAGGAGTAACTCATTCTTTGTCTAGCCATTAGCATTTGCTCTGAATCTATCAGTTTAACCAGTTAGCCATTAAGGTCCTTTACAAACCCTGGGCCACAGAACAAGTAGGCTTGATAGATGGGAAAACAAGGGGAGAGGTTCAGAGCATTGGATGACTCCTAGTTAAGGCAAGCCCACACTGAGAATTTAGAGAGAACAAATGGAGATACCTTACAACAAGAAAGAGGAAAAGAAAAGAGGATAAAATGTATAGGTATGTAAGGAAAAGCAAAAGTGGAAAAAGAAAAGAATAGAGGAGATTAAATCTTAGAGGCAAATTTTACCTTCTTTAGAATTCTTTACGGAGCTGGCCCTGCCTTCCTTCTTAAACTCTGTAATTCTCTTGAGTGACTTTGCTTTTGACCTGCTCTAAGTTCTCTATGGGCTGGGATTTAGCTCAGTTGGTAGAGCGCTGCACTGCAGTCTCTGAGGTCCCCAGTTCAATTCCCAGCACCACAAAAATGGGAGAAGCACCTGGCAATGCACTCCCAAGGCAATCCCGAAACAGTCAGCCATTGAAAACCTTATGAGGGTCACTATGAGTCGGATACCGACTCAATGGCACCTAACAACAACAACAACAACAAGTTCTCTATATCTCTCTTTAGCAACAATAAAATGCAGACAGCCAAGAATATTGAGAGATCACCTTGGGGACAAAAGAAATAGAGAAAGAGTATACCTAAAATTAAGATCAGTTGAAGAACATGATTATTGTAATCAGGAGCCAGTTAAGAATGCAGAGTGATTTATGCTTGGGAAAAGTTATTCTTTCTTACTTTTTAAAACCAGGAACAAGAGGCATGCATTTCCTTTCAAGCCCCTCTTTTTTCAAAGAAAATATGTACATGATTATTTTTGCTTTATTTGTTGTCAAGAAAATCTAACTAACTGGCAACAGTATTCTTAATATAAATGAGCCATCCTTAAGTAGTGAACTCTCCCAAGTGTATTATTTCTAGCAGCTCCTACAGTAGAATGCCTTTACCCATTATGCGTGCTCCCCTGCTTCATTAAAAAGCTTAATGTATGCTTACATTCATTAGCAAAGGTAATCTTGGCCTAATTAGCATCCAAATTTATATGTCCTTTCTTGTAAAGATAAGCCCTCAGAAATTAATAAAAATGACTTGTAATTTATGCAAATCACCATAATCAGATTTGTCATTAATTTTATGTGCATTAAGTTTCTATTTAGAAAATGAAGAAGCTTGGCCAAGGCCAGCACACACAAATCCAAGCCAGACAAAGAAATCCCCATTCCTAATAAAAGTGTGGGGAGCAGGGGGAGGGCAGGTTGCACACAGGGAAAAGACTTTTTATTAATTTGCGAGAATATGAAGCTAACAAGGCCATTTTAAATTATTTCATTTCTTCTCCAGTAGAATTGAATCTGAAAGATAGAGTCAAGACACCTGAGGGTTGTAAAAATGTCAAAGGATGAGCCAAGTAGCAAAGCCAGCATTAGTGGGGGCAAGTTCATTTTCACTGGTCTAAGAAAATTAAAATAGGAACATCTCCAACAACCCTAACACTTAAAGTAGCATAAAATCATAGTAACTGACATTTAATCATTTTGCCTATGTCCTTAATGGACTGTTAAACAATGTCTTCCAAATCTTTACCAAGGAAGCAGCAGTCATTTTTTTTTCTTTAAATGATTTGTTTTGCTAAATGTAATTAGGGGATTTGAGCTGGGAGTCCCTGACATCCAGCCCAATTTTAATTTTGATAACACACCAATGGCTCCCCAAAGACCTTGCCTCTTAGCAGTCACATCTGCTTACCTAATTGACAATGCAGGAGGGAATTGTTGTAATTTGTTTTCTTTGGACTACATCAAAAATCTATAAAACATTCATAACCATATGGTGTCAGGCACAGCAGCTATATAAATCTGTGCCAGTTATTCTGGTGAAAACTTATGATTTCAAAGAATGATTTCCTTTTTCCATAATATTTACAGTATACTAATATCCATAAATCTGAAACACACTCCTGTCTGGTACTTACCTAACAGGCCTAGGAAACTATATTTATGCTATGGAGGAACCTCAATTTAAATAAGAACAGAAAGTAAAAGAAGAAAAATACATTTTGTTCATTAAACCAGACAATGCAAGTCAATCATTCAACATATTCTCTCTCTCTTTTTTTTTTCACAGTATTGTGGGGTTGAACCCAGGTTCTCACACATGCTAAGCAAGTACTCTACCACAGAGATGCATCCCAACCCTTTTTAAATCATTATTATTATTATTATTATTATTATCATTATCATTATCATTATTATTATTATTTGAGACAGAGTCTTGCTAAGTTGCATAGGCTGCCTCTAGCCTAAAACTTGAGATCCCCCTGTCTCAAGCTCCCAAGTCACTGGGACTACAGACATGCACAACAGCATCCAGTGCAATGCACTGTTTTCAAAGAATATCATATCCAAGAACTACCGAGAAAAAAAAAAACCTCTCATTTCATTTTCCTTTCAACCACTGAATTTGTATTAACTGCATAGCCTATTCTACTAACTTTGAAAAATAAATTTGGTTAATGTCACATTTAAGACTACAGCCGTACCACTGTATCATTTGATCCCATCAGATCTCAGAAACTAAGGAGGGTGGGGCTTGGTTAGTACTTGGATGGAGACCACCTGGGAATACTAGGTGCTATAAGCTTGAGAGAAAGATGTGGCAACCCACTCCCAAAAAACAATCCACCATTGAAAACCCTATGAATAGCAGAGAAGCAGTAACAATACTGTTTTGCCTGTTGTATGTTGGAGTCAGTATGAGTTGGATACCGACTTGACGGCACCTAACAACAACAACAACAACTACAACAACACCACATTTATTTGCATATTTAAACATTGACTTTTTGATCTTTCTTTGGAATCATGTTTTATATTTAAAAGACTAGAACAAAAATAATTCAAAAAGAGCTTAAATAATATAAAACACATAGCTGGAAAATCTTATTTCTCTTATTTATAATGAAAGAAGCCAAGGAAGTTATTTCAACCAAGCTGAATCAACTATTCTGATGACTGTTCCACTGAACAGGTCCTGGAGGTGTTATTCCTATCATTAGCGCTAAGAAAGATGCCCCTTTGAGTTACACAGTGCTCAGCCTGGTGGCGCTGATTTTCCTAGTCTATTATTGTTAGGCCTGCAGCCATACTGCCGTGGCATCCGATCACGTCAGATCTCAGAAGCTAAGCAGGCTTGGGCCTGGTTAGCACTTAGATAGGAAACCTCCTGGGAACATCAAGTGCTGTAGGCTTGGGAGAAAGACCCAGAAACTCACTCCCAAAAAACAATTAGCCATTGAAAACCCTATGAATAGCAGAGAAGCACTAACAATAGTGTTTCACCTGTTGTATACAGGGTCACTATGAGTTGGACACAGACTTGATGGCCCCTAACAACAACAACAACAATTATTGTTAGAATACGGGCTTTGCAAACCAACTCCCAAGTGTCCATACCATGTTCTGCAAAGTAAAACATTTATTCAGTGACTTCTGGTTATTATAGTCAAATGAGTATTTTTTCCCTTTTGCCAGATACTACATAACCTACTCCAAGGTTCTCATCTATGAATAGGAGTAATATATAAGGGTAGATGGACTATCTATCAGTATTTATTGAGAAACTACTCTAAGCACTGTGTTATTTTAATTAATCCTCACATTAAACCTATGCAACAAGTATTACTACAATCTCCATGAAATGATTTGGTTAATAATTTAGAACATGGACTTAAATCCAGGTCTATTTCATCCTAAATTTCTGCTATACAATTTTATTATGCTGTTATTATGAGATCGGCCTTAATACATATCTATGGGAGACTTCCCAATGTGTGACAATGATCAATTGTCATAAAAATGGTGCTACAATGTAAAAGAGAGTTTTAAAGTACTGTCTATATTTCCCAGGCAAAGTGTGATAGCAAATAAAAATAAAGTATATAGAACATCCCCCATTAGAGATACTGCAAAGAGCAAAGAAGACAGAGTGAACTGAGTGCAAATGACCTGACTCAGGGGAGTAGAGGGTGATGAAGGCATGAAGGCCCTTGTAGGTATGTATATGATGATGCAGGGAGAGGAGGACACAGCTTAAAAGGCATAGGCTATTAGGTGAATCTATAAATGAGAAAAAGTAGATAAAGACTAAGGGAATCAAATCAGAGGCTCAAAGGGTCTACATTAGTACATCAAAAGCAGTGCCTGGCTAAAAGCAAATGAAGGAGAATAGAATTTCAAGGGGATAGAGGGAACATTCTTGAGGAACACCAGCTGATTGAATCAGGGTCTGCAACAAATCTAAGGTGGCCCCGAAAGAAAGGTTCTCATTCTTCAGGAAGAGTTTGGGCCACAGTTCAAGTGGAGGAAGAGGGCAATCATTCATGGGGAATTCTCTGTGTTCCCCAAATCCCATTTCCTGCTCTAAGTTCACAACTAGACTGTTTTCCCTCGTCTGTCTGGCAGATGCATGTGGCCTGCCGCATGGCCAAAATGGCCAATGGACTGATGATGAGCCAACAGGTACCATGTCATGGGTGAAATGGCTAAGAGACACATCTGTCTTCTCCACAGTCTCCTTCCCCATCTGATGACTGAACGAAAAGAGCACCAAGTTCCCAGAGGCAGGGAGAGCCACAAGACAGAAGGAGACTGGGTCCTATGAGCTCCCGGAAGCCACCAACCAGAGCTTTGTGTCACACAATGTCATGAGCTAGAAACAGACTTCTCCTACATTGAGGCACAGAATGTGGTACAGCTGGTAGTGTTGCTCTAACTAATCACTTAGGATTAGGACCTGGAGGAAGGATGGGTAGGCTGGGGAAAGTATGACTAGAGTCTCCCTCAAACTACCAAAGTCTTTAAAAGCTGGCCAAGTTCCCTGGGTGAAGCAAGCATCCACTCCTTCAATAATCCTACCTTCACTAGGCATCAGGACTGATCCAGATGCTGGCGCAAATGGTAACAAGATGGAAAAGCCCTGGTGAGGCTCTCTTCAAGAAATTCACACAGGGGAGTTGAGCACAGGCATTAGTAAAATTTTTTTAAGTAATTTCAAATAATGAAAAGCACTATGAAGAAAATAAATGGGGTGATTTGACAGAAAGTGGAGGGACTACTTCGAGATGGTGGCCAGGAAGGTCTCTTGGGGAAGTCGTTTTTGAGCTGACAACTGAATGACAAAAATAAGCCAGCCACATAGATACGAGAGGAAAGAGGAAGCAGCAAGAACAAATGCTCCAAAGTGAAGACAAACTTCTTGGCTTCCATGGGCAGAAGGACAGCCAGGACCACATCGTCACAGCCTAGGGAAGAATGAAACATGTAGATCTGTCTGTGTAGGCTATGAGGAGTGTGTTGCACTTTTCTTTGAAAATTTATTCTAAATACAACAGGGACCAATTAGATGTTTTTCTTAATATGTTAGAATTTATGTTCAATGTAATGGAATATACCTTAAGTGGATATGATTATATGTATTAAATATCTCCATCCTATAGGAAACCTTGGGAGAAGGGCCTGGCAATCCACTCCCAAGGCAATCCCGAAGCACTCAGCCATTGAAAACCCTATGAGGGTCGCTATGATTCGGATACCGACTTGACGGCACCTAACAACAACATAGGAAACCTTAATGGTACTATGAACTAGATGAGTGGATGGAAACAAAGAAGTATCCCTCATTTTCAGGAAAAAAAAATGACCTGGAGAAGCCTCCCACATACTCTTTTCATGGACAGTGGTAGCGATTTTGAACCTAGCGCATGTGATATGCTTAAGTAGAAAGATGTATTTGGTCTGTGTGCAGCACTCTTGGCACAGTGCTTCTAAATTCTTGGGATTTCCTGGGTGATGGAGTGAGAGGAGCAAGCCATTATTCACAACCACACCTGAGTATTTGTTTGTGAGGTGACATGAGAGGGCTGGTTGCCAAAGGAACCAACTACATGATTAAAGCATGTGGACCCTGTAGCTCTATCCCCAGCCTGCTGGGGAAAGGAGCAGGGCTGAAGATGGAGTTAATCTCTGATAGCCAATGACTTAATCACCATGTCTATGTAATGAAATCTCCGCAAAACTTCCTAAATGACATGGTTCCAGGAGCTTCCAGGTTGGTGGGCACAGAGAAGTGCTGGGAAGATGGTGTGTCAGAAAGACATGGAAGCTCTGTACCCCATCCCATACCTTCCCTAGAAATCTCCTCCATTTGGCTGTTCCAGTGTTGTATCCTTTATAACAACCTGGTAATAGTAGTAAACCATTTTTTTGAGTTTTGTGAGCCATTCCAACAAATAACCAATCCAAGGAGGCGGGTCATGGGAAATCTCCCTTTGTAGGCCATCAGTCAGAAGTCTAGGACACTCAAGACATAAAAAGATTGGCATCTAAAGTAGGGGCAGTCCTGTAGGACTGGGCTCTGAACCTGTGGGTCCTGAGCTAGTCCCAAGTAGTTACGGTCCGGATTGAATAGAATTCTTAGATGGCATTTCAATCAAGAACTGATTGATAGAAGAGGGAAACTTAAAATAAATAAATAAATAAACAAACAAACCTCCACACATTTAGTGTTGGCCTTATGTAAATAAAAACAGCTCAGAACATGTTATCTCCATAGCAGCCTTTAAAGATATTTGCTGAAATTGTCAAGGTTGTATTTTTTCCCGGTATTACTTAGAACACACACATACATACATGCTCACACAAATATACCCACTAGACTGGCAGTTGGAACATGTGCACTGAGGGAGACTTGTTCCTCCCTTGCATCAAAGCAGTCTTACCGTCTGTTTGATATCATTATTCTTGCTTTTGGAGCATTAATTGAAAAATGATTTAGAAGCTTGGATGTGGATGGATGTGAAATGCAATAGCAGTATTTTAAATTGTCAGTAAAGAAATGTGGTGTGTACGTCAACAGGACAAGTATGACAGTGCCACTCTCCCTCCTGGCCAGTTTCATAATCTGGAATGCCCGGGTTATAAGCTTCCTGCTATTGTTTTTTAGGGTCAACTGTCTGCAGAAGTCCTTCCTGCATGAGAATTGTGATGTAGGAATTTATGTACTGACTTTAGATCCTGAGCTAGTATTGCATCTGCTGAAATTAGCTATCATTTTATTCTGTTGTAAATCAATCACTGGGGTGTTTGGTTCAAAGTTCTATTTTTTTCTTATTTTTTAAATATTAATATATTATATTAATGCTTGTAGTAAAATTTGAATCAACAGCTACTTCCTCTCCTGCTAATTAAAACCACAATGAATAATCAATTCTGCCTTCATAGTTTAATATTTGTTTAGCATTCCAAAAGTCTCCATCATTCTGAAATACCAGGAAAGATTTCTATCTCTTTAATTTGTATGTGTATCTGTGTGGTATGTAAGAGTGTATGAGAGAGAAAATGTGTAGGTGTGTGTGTTTGTGTGTGTGTGTATGGAGATCAGTATGGATATAAACGTGTACACAGGGGTGTGCATGCACTTAAGGGGGTGTGAGGGTATGAGAGGTAGTATGTATCTAAGAATGTATGTGTGTGTGTATGTGTGCTTATGGGCATACTCTGTTAAGATACCTGTTGTTGTTAGGTGCTGTTGTGTCCGACTCATAGCGACCCTTATAGGGTTTTCAATGGCTGATTGTTTTTGGGATTGCCTTGGGAATGGATTGCCAAGACCTTCTCCCATTTTGTGGTGCTGGGAATCAAACTCAGGACCTCAAAGACTGCAGAGTGATGCTCTACCGAGCTAAATCCCAGTGTTAAGGTATCTAGACGTCTAAATATCTTGAAAATTACTAATAACACTGGTTGTCTGGTAAATCTCTTCCCCAGAGGTAACAAGTCACAGTGATTTCAGACCTCGCTGGCAGGAAGCTACAGCGTCCATGTGACAATGACTGCCCCTACAGGGCAGCACCAACCATTCACCTCACATGCCTTCCTGAGCTTGCTGCCTTCAGAGGCTGCAGCTCCCAAATGGAGAAAAACTAAGACTAAGGCAGCAAGAACCAGGGCTAAAAATCTCTAGAGACCTGGAATAACAGGCATCTGCAGTGGTTTTCTGTGCACTCAGAATAGGACTTTATACATGTGTACATCCATACAATGTAGTTTATACACTTTATTACTATGGCTTGCTAGCAGCCCTGTCTTGCATGACCCAACACACAAGAGATACTAGTATTATCACTAGGACATCCTTGTTATAAATTTTCCTATGACTAACCAAGGTCTGAAAGAAGCATGAATCAGTCCCTATGAAGAAAGGGGGCACCTTGTCTGCTCTGCATTGATCTTCCATTAATTAAGATGGATCTGATTATGAACTTTGAAAGGCCAGTCCCCCTAGGAGACTCTGAGATGTATATTTCAAAAGGAAGAATTAGAAAGCATCCCCTAAATATTCTGCAATACATTTTCTCTTTCGTCTTTTACCAGTAAGATTGAAACTCAGAATTTTCTTTCACATTATTTCCAGTATTTGCCATTTCTCCTATTTTGTTATTTTCAGAGTTAAATTCTATCAAAGAAGTCTACAACTGTTTAACTCAATTTTTACAGCAAATTACCCTGTGAGTCAGAAAGAACAACAAAACCATTTGAAATCACTATACTTCTGAGTTATTTATCCTTAATGCAATTCACATATCCTGCAAAATATATGTGGTGCCTATTTCTGCCTTACAAATGTGAATAATTTGATTACTATAGAAGGCTTTGAAGGAATGGGTCTGGAAGTCTTGATTATTAACTACGTATATCCCAAAGTGAATTCATTTGAATGATTTATTAACCATTGCAGTTAGCCTGAAATGAGTTCCTGAAGAAATTGGATAAAATTACATGGGAAATAACTATTCTTTATAAACTAGACAAATTATCTCTAGCTTATGTATATGCCCAAGGAAATTACACCCAGAAAGTAGCAAAGAAAATAAGGTAATTCATTATTCTTACACATGATTTTGATTTTCACATTTTAATCTAATAGAAGTAATCAATAAGAAATCTTTAGAAAGAATTACGGTGGGTTTTCATGCAAGGACAATCATTTAATTGAAAGTATATAGTTTCTCATGTAACTTTCTAAACATGCTCTCTGTTATTGATGACTAAAATTTTCCATAGTGGAAGAATAAGTATTCTTTTACCCAAATATTTTTATTTTTTCTAGTGTTCTAAATAAGAAGATAAAGTTTAACTCCATTTTTTACTAATTGTAAAAGATTAGGGTTTTTAAAAGCAAATTTTTATTTCATTTTCTTATTTCTATGTGTTAAAAGAAGT
>VMDO01019071.1:0-40570 GCA_007922755.1 Pedetes capensis | reverse complement strand
TATAAAACTGAATATTTGTGGAATTAATAAGCTGATAACATGTAGATGCATCTGTGACATACTTTCTATTCTGAATAATTTTTTTTCTCTTCTACACTGTAGCTACCACCAGTACTCTTCTGAGAGCACATCCAAGAAGATGCAATCTTACTTTTGTTTTAACTAAGTTAAGTGATTGTTAGGCAATCATATAATATATTCATATATATTTAATTATATAATGAATTAAAGTATATGAGTAATTATAAAATTTGATTGTTATAAAGACTGTAAATTTATTGCTAAACAGTAATTGAAAAATTAAGAGTAATTAATGATGGTTATTATTTTTAAGTGTTTACCATGTATCAGATGTTTTATCTCTATAAACTTATTTCATTTCTACAGCCACAGTATGAGGCAGATAATTAATTCAAGTATTTTGCAAATGATGTATGGAGAGTGAGAGAATTTAACCCTGTGGAGCTTGCTGCCAAAAAAAATATATATATAGCATAGGTCACATGTATTCAATCTGAGAGATGAATTCATTGTCAGTGATATATAAATGTACAGTTAGTCATGGCCTTGAATCTATACACCTAATATATGTAACAATATTTAAGAACATTTTGTTTGCATCTCCCCTATGAGCTGCACTCTCCACAGGATTAAAGATTTGACTGGATTACTCAGACAATAGGGAGGAATTCTGGATATTTGCCTGACTCCCATGTTTTTTACATCATCTGGACATCAAACACTATAGACACAGAGCCATGGAACAAGGTTCCCTGACAGCTCATTAATAATTAGGACATCTACCATATGCACGTGCCTGCTATGAGTCGGATACTGACTCGACGGCACCTAACAGCAACAACGACAGCAGTAGCCATACCACTGTAGTGTCCGATCCTGTCAGATCTCAAAAGCTAAGCAGGGTCAGGCCTGGTTAGTCCTTGGATGGGAGATCACTTGGGAACACCAGGTGCTGCAGACTTGGGAGAAGGACCCTGTAACCCACTCCCAAAAAACAGTCAGCCATTGAAAACCATATGAATAGCAGAAAAGCACTAATAATACTGCTCCTCCTGTTGTACATAGGGTCGCTATGAGTTGGACACTGACTTGATGGCACCTAACAACAAACAACAACAACCATCTGCACATCACAATTTCATGTTAGAAATATGAAAATGGGATCCATTTCTGGTTAAGTATTCAACAGAAATGATTTATGATTCAATGCCAATATCAAGCAGGTGAAATGATAGTGCATAAAACCACACAAATGTATGAGTTAGAATGACTAGTACTGTACTCAATCTCATCAATGCTTCACTTTAGGTGGACGTGTCAGCCCACCAACACCACAGTTCACATAGGGCTATTGTGTTCAAAACAGCAGCAAGAAGGAATCTGCCTTGCATTGTAACAGAACAGAGTGAAGGGCAGAAAAAAAGGGTCTCTGTAAAATCACAACCCACTCTGTCCCGTGAAGTCTCAGATAAAGCCACACAATGGAGAAAATGCAAAAAATTTGAATGTCTTCACCATTGTTAAGGCCATTAAAGAAAAGTGTTAAAGCACAACAGCTAAACACATTCGTAAATAGTAAACTAACCTTGGAGAGGCCATAAGAATTCAGTCTCAGAGGTAAGTAGTTATACGTTAATTTAATTTGATTGGAAGGAGAAGTAGACAAAGATAAAACACTAATTGTTACCTCAGGTACGATTTATTTTGCACATGTGTCTTCAGGTCCAGGGAAACTGTTCACTTTTGGTAGTCTTCCAGTGCCTGCCGCCTCATTCATTATCAAGGGCTGTGTCCGTATATATTCAATATGTCAATAGTAGATGAGACCTGATAGGGCCATCCTATGGTTTTGTTTGTGCAGCTGGGATCCATGAACATTTGTGGGAAAATGGTGCATCTGGGATTTGTGATAAAGATATTAGGCATCAGACCTGAAGGTCAGTCTGATCCAAGGATCAGGCCCCATGTCCCAGTTATAAGGTTCCCTCATTGTATATCAATGGGGCCGTCTCTAAGAAAATATGCTTTTCATCAGATATATGACATTGAATATTTCCTCACTGACACAGGTCAGTATATACATGTTGTACCAGTTGAGGGGTCACTTTCCTATTGAGAGTGATTGAAATGTTGATCTAATATATTGAGAAAGCATAAGTTTTGTAATTAGCTTGATTGTTATCCTGCTTGGGTCTCTAGGTGTCAGGATATTTGGAAGTAAAAAAAAAAAACTTTCAAACTAAAACCAATTCAAGCTACTCAGGAAATAACAATTCTGTATATACACAGACCATCACATGTAGATAACCCTATTGTAAAATCAGACATATCAAACTGAAATCAAAAAATGCCATGGCGAAACCAGGCATGGTGGCACTCGAAAGGCTGAGGCAGGAGAGTCACAAGTGCTAGGATAGCCTGAGTTACACAGTGAGTTGAGGACAGCCAAGGTTACATTATGAAATTTTATCTCAAGAAAAGAAAAGAAGAAGAGAAGGAGGAAGAGGGGCAGGAGGAGGGAGAGGGGGAAGAGGAGCAGGAGGAAGAGGAGGAAAGAGGAAGTGGAGGAGGAGTATTAGTAGTGAAGATTGTGGAGAGGAGGATGAGGAGGGTAGAGCTAGTGGAATGCCGCTAGTTTGATTTTTAAATTTTTCTTTACCAGAAGATTATCCCACCACCAAACTTTATCACAGAAAACAGATTTACAAAGGGGCCAGTGTCAGGTAACTGCCTATTTTTAGAAATGTTTGGTCATAATTTTTAAAATGACCAACTCCAAAATAAAATTTAAAGTGTCTTATTTCAGCCTTCTAAAACTCATATTTCTAATGCAAGCAAGCAAATTGCATGTGTTCTGCAATTCACATTTTTAAACTTGTGCAAATGAGAATCTTACCTCTTAAAACTAATTATAAGCATATTGTGAGATTATAAACATATTCTGTCTATCCCATTATTGCTGAAGACATTGTAACTCTCATGCCTGAGTATGACCTTTAAGGATTTCCTTCTGAAAAGCTTCTGCTGAGGTTTCTCTTGCTTTGATGAGTTTGGTGTTTCTGAAGAGTCCAGAAGGGGTACTGAGGCAGAACTGATAGTTGTGGAGCTGGATAGATGGGCCTATACAATTTATAATGAAGACTCAGGTGTTTTGTGTTGTTCATAAACTAGCTCTGAAAAAAATTTCAAAATGAATTCTAATCAAATTGTGAGTAACAACAGCTTTCATCAAAGTAAGTGGTTAGCTCTCAAATATATGGATTTGTGTAAAGGATAGGGCTCACTGAGAACCATGTGTCAGCACATTTGTTAAAACTTACCTAAAAATCATTCAGTGTAACAGGAAACCAATAGATACTCAGTGAGCTGAGAGCATCTAATTTGAGCTTCCATACTTCCCTTAACCTAGAACAAGTGATCTCTTGCTTAAGGGTGAATTCTGTCTCCTGGATTAATATATCCTACCCTGGAGACAAATATTTGAAAACAGTGTCTTGTAGGCTTATATTTACTAAACCATAGACCCAAATAAATGCAGTATTATCATTGATACACAATGGGGATCTGCCCATGGTGGTAAGCTCTTTATTCTATAAAGATGATATTGAGTACTTTTTACTTTCTAGGGAAGGAAATCAGTATTCTTGTTGCAAAAAAGTAAGAAAAATATTACTGACCACAAATAATAGATAGGATTTGAAACATTTTAGTAATACATTAAAAAATCACAAATTAACAAACTTCTAAAGTGCTTTTTGGGGGCTGGGGTTTAGCTCAGTTGGTAGAGTGCTGTTCCTCACTCTCTGAGGTCCAGGTTCGGTCCCCAGAACTGCAAAAATGGGATCTGGAAATCCACTCCTGAAGTAATCCGGAAATAATCAGCCATTGAAAACCCTGTGAAGGTCTTTATGAGTTGGACCTGACTTGACAGCACATGACAACAACAACAATAAAGTACTTTTTAATGGGGAGTAGAACCAGAATACCCTAAACTCGATATGTACTGAGAGATAAAAATAGTGTAAAAATAAGAGACACAAATGACCATTTCTAGTAAAAGTTAATATCTACCTTGCAGAAAGTCTAGAAATTTTCAGGTTCTAAGGCTCTTGGTTACCCTGTGGTACCTACCATGTCTCCCTGTCCCACTCTGGCCCACCTCCTTTCCTGGTGCACCCATATTCCAGAGTGATTGCCTGACACTGTTTGCTGACACCTTGAACTTTCTCCTTGAGTTCTACTCAGGGCAAGTTAGGAAGCTTACTTTGGAGTCTTTCTTCTAGTATGCTCCACTGGAGGACTGGGATAAGAACTTGAGGACTGGGCAGAACATAATTTGAGTGGGATATTTTCTGTGCTTAGCATCCCCTTGCCATCCTTCTCCAATACTCTTGCACCAAGTATGTGGGTTCAGATCTCTCTTTTCTAATAATGAGTTACTTTTCACCCCTTAAAGTACTCCTCATTTGCCTGGGAAAAATAACCCTTGGTTGTTATGCACTGCCAATTGTCCAGAGTAGAGTTGGTGGATGAAATTTAACCTGCAACCCTGATATAAATTTCCTTTTATTATTATTGTTGTTGTTATATACTTTTAAATTATTTTTTCACAAACATTTCTTTTCTCATTATAAACACAATGCCTCTTATTTGCAGAAAATTTGGTAATCATAAATGAAGTACAAAGAAATGATAAAAACAACTACAATCCCACAGTGGCTGGGATTTAGCTCAGTTGGTAGAGTGCTGCACTGCAGTCTTTGAGGTCCTGAGTTCAATTCCCAGCACTGCAAAGATGGGAGAAGGGCCTGGCAATCCACTCCCAAGGCAATCCCGAAACAGTCAGCCATTGAAAACCCTATGAGGGTCGCTATGAGTTGGATACCAACTTGGTGGCACCTAACAACAACAACAACAACAACAGCAACAATCTCACAAACTGACTAAAGGTGTTTTCCTGTATATCTTTGTAGTTTTCTGGTAGATAAACAAATTTTGATAGAATTGGAATTATACTATGCACGTAATATTTATACATACTAATCAATATATATACAATTGTATTATTATTTTTTCATTTATCATTATATCTCATTTCTTTGTAGTGCTGGAGCTAAAACCAGGGACCATTAATGAGTTAGGTCTTTACTTGCCATGGGTTTATAGCCTTAATCTCTCAATTTTGTGATTTTTACTTTAAACACGTAAGGATACAAGCAAGAAAAACTATAATAAAATGATAATTCTATTATAGTAGCAAGTTGCTATCATTTATTAAGTTCTAATATATGCTGGGGTTTAGCTCAGTTGGTAGAGTATGGCTCTGCACTCTCTGAGGACCCTGGTTCAATCCCCAGGACAACACAAATGGTAGGAGGATGTGGCAATCCACTCTGGAAGGAATCCTGAAACAATCAGCCTTTGAAAACCCTTTGAGGGTTGCTATGATTTGGACCTGACTCAATGGCACCTAAAAACAATGACAATATATGTTTCAGGCTGGGGTTTAGCTCAGTAGTGTGCTGCTCTGCACTCTCTGAGGCCCTTGGTTCCATTCTCAGGACTACAAAAATGGGAGAAGGACATGGTAATCCACTCCCAAAGCAATCTCCAAAACAATTAGCCAATCAAAACTCTATGAATAGCAGAGAAGCACTGACAATAGTGCCAGACATGGCACAGTGTCAAGAAGTCTTTCCTTCTGTTGTACATAGGGTCACTATGAGTTGGACCTGACTCAATGGCACCTAACAGTAACAATATATGATTCACACAATTCTACATTGTATTTTACATTAATTGACTCATTTAATCTTCATAAACCCCCCTTGAGATAGGTGCCATTATTTCCTCCATTTTACTAATGAGGACATTAGGAGTGCAGAAATTAAGGAACTTACTCAGGTTACATTAACTGGATTAAGATTTAGCATCCAATGACTAGCAAGAAAGAGAAAAGAAGGGGAGTAAAAATTTGGCTTCATTATATTTTGCACTCTATTCTTAATTTAAAAAGCAGATAAGTGAAAGCATTTCTCCCATTCAAATGGTGAGCCCTTTAGAGAAAGGGACATGCCTATTTTCTCTCAGAATGGTATCTGAAGCACCTAATCCATGCCTACTACAAAATGAACACTCAGTACATACTTGTGGAACAAATGAATGGCCTTCATTCTTTTCCTTATCTTTCCTACTTATATGCTTATTTTAATCTATTCTAAAAAATTACTGAAAAGTATCTGGATTAGAATTACTCAGTACTTCTTGCCCATAACTCACACAGATTTCTGTTGGCTGCAATTATTAACAGAGGAATTGGAGCTGGTTGGGAAATAAATCAATGGAGAAAATATTTTTCTTATAAATTGTCATCTACAAGACTTCCCTGAGATTAGTAATGAGTATCCTGAAATATGGAGTTCATATCTAGAGGGGTGAGCCATACTTTTACTGATTCTGTAAAGCCCTACACAATTTTATTAATTACTCCTCGAAGCAAGAATAATTTAAAAAATAGTCTCTGATCACATGCTGCCAAAGCTGGAAACATTGATGGAACTATGTAAATTATATGTAATGCATTACATGAATTAACTTGCAAGGCTACCTCATGAGTAACACATGGAGATCATTCATGCCAATATGTGGTTCTTGAATTAAGCCATGGCCAGGCAGTGGAACCATATTTTAGTTCTAGTCTTTGTAGTTACTTGAAATTGATGTGATGAACAAACCTATAATTCCTCACATTTTCATATCTTTCTACCACATTCTAGTTCTTGGTTCTAGGATAGCATACTAACCATCTTTATATAAAAAATAATGAAACGACTTCACATCACATATTTCTTTCTTTTAAACTCTTTGATCACATCCTAGAATTTAAAAGCATCTGTACATAGATTATTTTTATGATTTGATCTTGATCAATTCACTTAAACTTAGTATATCTCTCCCCCAGTTGCAAATGAAATGGTAGCCTTGACCCATTTTTCAGATGAGTCAATAAAAATGATTAATTGGGCTTTATAAAGTGCTTTAAAATATATAATTGCACTGGAGATAGGAAAAACAAATAGCAAATTCTCAAAAAAAAGTGTTTAAACATAGCTGGATGAAAAACTGAGGATATATATAAAGAAGGAATTGTTAATGCAGAACAAGGCAGAAGAACATATTTTTGCCCATCAGTTTTACTAGTGTAAGTAAAGCCCATTTAATTATAAGAATCTATTTAATCAGTGATGGAGCCATTTCATTTTATTGAGTGTCTAATCATAGGGGAGCTCTGCAGCACAATCACAACCTCCTTCAGTTGTGCTCAGCTCAAGAAATGAAATGTGACAATGGAGCAGTTCCCTCGATGAAGCATTTTAATACATTAATAAGTAGCTAGATGAATTTACCAGTAGGGGTGTGGGGAGGAAGAACATGGTGCTGTAAATCCTATAAGATTATTTTACTGTTTTTAAAACTTTTATGGATTATTTAAATTGTGCTTCTCTAATTACAATAGCTTATACAATTTCTTTTAGTTTAATACCATTTCTTTTGATCATAGCATTATGGCAGTTAGAAAGTGGCTTTAATATCTACCTTCCAGTATCTTTCCAGGAATGGGAAGGATAACTGGAGCCATGTGAATAGCCTTTCCTTTTCTATTCCTAGAATGAAATAATAATTGTCAGAAACTGGGAGAGATTCCATTAGTTGCAAAATTTTTATTTCATAAGTGCCTTACCCCACACTTCAGATTTATTTATTAGCAATTTAATTTTATGTATTTAATAGTTTTAATTGCCTCCTCACAAAATTTAATGATCTCATTTTTCTTTGGCTATACAGCATCAGAAATAGTCTTCTTTTTTTTTTTTTTTAGTGTGTTTACAGCATTGTACCCCAATGTGTCTTGTTAGTTTGCCATACTGTGGGGGCTTATGTGTTGCTGTGATGTTGAAAGCTATGCCACAGGTAGGTTGGGGTTTAGCTCAGTTGGTAGAGTGCTGTTCTACCCTCTCTGAGGACCCGGGTTCAATCCCAGCACTGCTAAAATGGGAGAAGGATACGGCAATCTACCCCTGAGGCAATTCTAAGACAGTCACATGTTGAAAACCCTATGAGGGTTGCCATGAGTCAGACCTGACTCAACAGCACCTAACGATAACACACCACAGGTATTACAGATACCAGAAGGGCCACCCATGGTGGACAGGCTTTAGTGGAGCTTCCAGACTAAGACTGACTAGGGAGAAGAACATGGTTAACCCACTTTCAAGATAACTTACCATTGAAAACTCTATGAATATCAAAGAAATACTGTCTGATATAGTGTCAGAAAATGAGTCCTCCCCCTCCCCAGCTTGGAAAGTACTCAAAAGAAGACTAGGGAAGAATTGCCTCCTCTAAGTAGAGTGTACCTTAATGATGGAAATGGAATAAAGCCTGAAGGGCCTCCATTTGCTGATGTGGCATGATTCAAAATGAGAAGGAGCAACTGTAAATATCCATTGATAACTGGAATATGGAATGTACATAGTATGAATCTAGCAAAATCAGAAATCATCAAAGAGGAAATTAAGCACATAAAAATTGACATTCTAGGCATCAGTGAGCTAAAATGGACTGGTATGGACCATTTTGAATCAGATAATCATACAGTCTACTATGCCAGGAATAACAGATTAAAGAGAAATGGGGTTGCATTTATCATCAAAAAAGACACCTCAAGATCCATGTTGAAGTACAATACTGTCAGTGATAGACTAATATCTATATGCTTACAAGGAAGGCCAGTTAAAATGATTTATTTAAATTTACACATCTACCACTAAGGTCACAAATGAAGGTAGGAAAGATTTTTACCAGCTTCTGCAATCTGAAGTAATTAACATGAAATCAGGATGACTGATAATTACTGGTGACTGGAATGCAAAAGTTGGAAAAAAAGAAGAAAGGTCAGTATTGGGAAAATATTACCTTGGTGACAGAAACGGTGCTACGGATTGCATGATAGAATTTTGTGAGAGGACTGACCTTTTCATTACAAAAAAAACATTTTTTTTCACCAACATAAATGGTGACTATACACATGGAATTCATTATATGGAACATACAGGAACCAAATTGACTACATTTGTGGAAAGAGACATTGGAAAAGCTCAACATCAAAAGTCAGAATAAGATTGTGGACTAGACCATCAGCTGCTCATGTGCAGTTTCAAACTGAAATGGAAGAAACTTAGAACAAGTGTACTCAAGGTATGACCTTGGGGTTACCTCACCTGAGTTCAGAGACTACCTCAAAAACAGATTTGATGCATTAGACACTAACAATTGAAGACCACACAAGTTGTGGCAAGACATCAAAAACATCATTTATGATGAAAGCAAAAGGCTATTAAAAAGATAGGAAAAAACTAAAAGATCAAATTACATGTCAAAAGAGACTGAAACTTGGTCTTAAATGAGGAGCAGCTAAAGTAAAAGAAACACATGGTGAAGTTAAAGAATTAAACAGGAAATTTTAAAGAGCAGCTCAAAAAGAAAAAATTAAATATTACAATGACATGTGCAAAGACCTGGAGATAGAAAACCAAAAAGGGAAGGACATGCTGTGTTTTCTGTAAGCTTAAGGAATTGAAGAAAAATTCAAACCTTCAGTGACAATATTGAAGAATTCTACAGGGAAAATATTAAACAATGCAAGAAACATCAAAGCATGGGAGGAATATAAAGAGCCATTATACCAAAAAGAATTGGTCGGTGACCAACCACTTCAAGAGGTTGCATGTGATTAGGAACTAATAGTACTGAAGGATGAAGTGGAAGCTGCCTTGAAGGAATTGGCAAAACACAAGGCTCCAGGAATTGATGGAATACTGAATGAAATGTTTCAGTAAACAGATGCAGCACTGGAGATGCTAACTTGTTTATGCCAAGAGATTTAGAAAACAGATACCTGGCCAACTGACTAAAAGAGATCCATGTTTATGCCTATTCTCAAGAAAGGTGGTCCAGTTGAATGTGAAACCTATCGAATGATATCATTAATGTCACAAACAAGCAAAATTTTGCTAAAGATCATTCAAAAGCAACTACAGCAGGATATAGACTAGGAAAAGCTGGAAAATTAAACTGGATTCAGAAGAGGGCATGGAACCAGGGACATCACTGCTGATGTCAGATGGATATTAGCCTAAAGCTGAGAATACCAGAAAAGTGTCTATCTATGTTGTATAGACAATGCAAGGTATTTGACTGTGTGGATCATAACAAATTATGGATAACATTGTGAATAATAGGAATACCAGACTACCTAATTGTACTTATGAGGAATCTGTACATAGACATGGAAGCAGTTGTTCAAACAGAACAAGGAAACACTGCCTGGTTTAAAGTCAGGAAATGTGTGTGTCAGTACTGTATCCTTTCACCATACCTCTTTGATTTCTATGCTGAGAAAATAATCCAAAAATCCGGACTATATGAAGAATAATGCAGCATCAGGATTGGAGGAAGACTCATTAACCAACCTGCATTATGTAAATGACACAACTCGGCTTGCTGAAAGTGAAGAGAATTTGAACCATTTCCTGATGAAGATTCAAGAACATAGCCTTTAGTATGGATTGTACCTCAACATCAACAAAACAAAAATCCTTACAACTGGGTCAGTGTGCAACTTCATGATAAAAGGAGAAAAGATTGAAGCTGTCCAAGATTTTGCTTTACTTGTTTCAACAATCAACAGCCACAGAAGCAGCAGTCAAGTAATCAAAAGACACATTGCATTAGAAAAGCTATTGTAAAAGACCTCTTTAAAGTGTTGAAAAGCAAAGATGTCCAGTTGAAGACAAAGGTGCATCTGATTCATTCCATGGTATTTTCAGTGACATCATATGCTTGTGAAAATTGGATGGTGAGTAAGGGTGAGAGAAAAATTTATGCTTTTGAATTATGGTGCTGGAGACAAATGTTGAATGTACTATGAGTGCCAAAAGAGCCAAAAGATCTGTCCCAGAAGATGTGCAGCTAGAGTGCTCATTGAAAGCAAGGGTGGTTAAAATGTGTCTTATGTACTTTTGACATGTAGTCAGGAGGGACCAATCCCTGGAGGAGGACATTATGTTTGGGAGAGTGGCAGTTCAACCAAAAAAAGGAAGACCCTCAACTAGATGGACTGATACAATTATGCACAACAATGGGCTAAAACATAAGAAAGATCATTTGCCTGGCACAGAATCAGGGAGTGTTTCATTCCCCTGTACATAAGGTCACTCTGAGTTGAACTTGACTCAAAAGCACCTAACACCAGCACAAAATTGTAGAGCTAATTTAAAAATATTTCTGTTATGCCCAAATTTTGGGGGAACTCTCTTAGCCCATCTCATCCCCTCAGTCTTCCAGCTCCTTTATTTTTTTGTGTACTGGGAGTTGAACCCAGGGCCTTGCACTTGCATGCTTTGCAAGTTCTGTACCACTGAGCTGCACCCCCAGCCCATGTTTTTACTTTTTGAGACAGGGTCTCACTAAATTATGCAGACTGCCTCTGGTCTCGAACTTGTGATCCTTCTGCCTCCAACTCCAGATTCATTGACATTACAAGCATCCAGCTCTGATTTAAGATGATAAATTGGTAGACTCTCATTTTCTCTCTTGCTTTGAGTGGTCCTGTTCAACTAATGTCCATGTGTCACCTTCCCCAAGTTGACTTGAGAGGGGACGGAAAATGTTCTTGCAGCAGGAATCAAGCAGGGGATCAGAACTTACTTGTGTGGATCTTTTGCTTTTCCTCTACCTTGTCTGCTTATACATCTTTTGAAGGCTAGGGGCTTATATATTTGTGTGTGTGTGTGTGTGTGTGTGTGTGTCATGTAATACAATCATAATCTGATAAAATAATTCCCCAATAGGAACTGCAGTTTCTGTGGTTAAAACAAAAACAAAAACAAAAACAGTATTGTGCTATAGTAGAAAAAATATAGGCTTTGTACTAAGACCTATCTGGGTTTAAATTTCAGTCCTGGATTCATAGATAGTTAACTTTTAATTTGCTTTAAAAATCCATTAAACCCATATGAATCCATCGTTTTCATCTTTAGTAGAGGTATAGTTTAAAAACTCATAGAGTTGTTATGAATATTAAATATGAAAGCCACATGAAATATATTTTTTCAGGAATATGTGTTGCCTCCTGCTCCTCTGTACATCACTGAGGTGATTCACAATGAACACAAACACATGGAAAACTTTTGAAGCAGAAATATCAAAATAATAGTAATTACACTAAATAAATGCTGAATATTTTTAATTGTGACTAATTTTCATATTTATCACTCAGATTCTGGATAGATGAGGTGACAAGAGTGATACAGTAGATTATATTATTGTCAGTGTTTGAGGTAAGAAAAAAAGACTAGCTAACTTTTTTTCTGGACCAACATGCTAAAATTAAATACTAAGTGCCTTTACTTTTATTCTCTATCTCAGATTTCATCATTTTAATTAAAAGTTAATTACAAATTCAATTAAGGGAGACCATCATCATAAAATGGTGGATGTTTCTATCATACCAGTATGGTCACCTCTTTCTTTAGACAAATGTACTGCTAACAAATAAAGTGACTATTGGTGTAACACTGTGTTTGAACTAGGGGTCATTCAATTGTAGAAGGGCAAAAGAAATGTTGGCCAAATGAAAGACTCATAAAATAGTGGATTATTTTTCTTTCAATTCTGTGAATTTGAGCAAGGTGAAATGATGTTTTTTCTCAGTTTCTTCATTAGTAACTGTGTCCATATAGAACTTTTCCTAATCATCATTGTCTATTATATTTTGAAGGCACAATGGTATCGATTTCTAGACTCTAATAGTGATAAGTTTCTTGCTGGTCATTTTCCATCACTTGAAGGTAAACTTTAATCCCCTTTGAAACTTTTTGAATTTTTGTTTTTATCTTTGACCCTTCAAAATTTTACAATAAAGCATCTAGATGTGAGTATCTTTCCATTCATTATGCTGAGCACTTAGGCTATCATTTTGATTCTGAGATTTATGTCCTTCAGTTCTGAGAAATTCTGTTTTTGTTTTTCCTTTGATGTTTTTCTTATCTTTATCCACTCTGGTCTGATCATTTCAACCTCAGTAGGGTAGTGGTTTGAACTCTTGGAGTCTATACCAATGTACTCTGTGTATCTTTTTATATTTTTGCTCATTTTCTGTCCTTTTTAATACTTTCTTGGTAATATTTTAAAAACTAGTTCTCAGTGGTTTTGTTTTTTATTTCAACTATCATTTTCTTTAATTCCAAGAGATATTATAGTATTATTGGCTTTTTTCCTCTCTGTCCCTCTCTTCCCCCTTGTCATATATATCTGTGTGTGCATATATATATATAATATATATATGAAATTTATATAATCTGAGGATATTAATTCCATTATTTTAATGTTCTTTTCTATTCTCTACATTATGTTTGTTTCCCCTGGAGTAATATTTCTTCTTTTTACCTTTAGTTGCTCTGTTTCATATTGCAGGCTTGCTTTGAATATCTCATTTTGCTATACAGCTTATCCATATTTGAAAATAAAGTACAGAAATAAGAGGTGCTTAAATAATAGGCATCTTAAAAATATGATCCCTAGAAATAGTACTGAATATAATGAAAGTGTGTTATATGCAAGTATGAAAATGACATAATTAAATTCATTATTTTGTACTATTAGTATAAATTAATCCAAAAAAGAAGCAGAGAGTAGAATAGCGGTCAGTAGAGACTAGGAGGGACTGGAGGGAGGGAGATAGAAGGAGGCTGGATAATGAGTACAAAAATACAGTTAGATAGTAAGACTAAGTTATAGGGTTCTATAACATAGTCGCTGCTGTTGTTAGATGCTGTTGAGTCAGGTCCAACTCATACTGACCCCCATAAAGTTTTCAGTAGCTGACTGTTTTAGGATTGATTTGGAAGTGGATTGCCACACTTTTCTTCCACTATAGGATAGTAGGGAGAATTTTATTTGCAACAATTTATTATATATTCTAAAAAGAACTAGAAGAAAGAAGTTTGAATGTTACCACACACACACAAAAGTGATAAATGTTTGGGGAAATATTCATTACCCTGATTAGATCATTATGCATTGTTATGCCTATGTTGAAATATCACATTGTATCATATAAATATACATAACTATTACAGGGCAATTAAAAGTTAAAAAAATAAAGTAATAAAAAGCATATCAGGAGCTCTGTGCACAGTGGTGCTTTTGGTAGGTCCATTTTAGAGCAATTGCACAGGTATGAGACTATAACAAATATTATAAATATCAGAATTAAAGGGACATATTTACCCCCTGGGGACCAATAAATCCTTTAAAGAAAAGACTTCTGATATTTTTGTCCAAGTACCTAGGTGTCAGGGGATAATAGAATAAGAAGGAAGCTTGGGTTTTGGTTAATCTTCCTCCTTTTACCCTACACCTCCCTGTATTAGTGTTGAGAAATCTCAGCCTCCACCCTCAGCAGTGTCTTTTCAAGCTTATTTTCCTGGGCTATTGCGCTTTTCCCCACATCATAATTTTTGTTTCACTACTTCCTTTTCATTGTTCACTTCATTGTTTTTGGCACAAGTTGCACACACAATCCATATGGCCCAGGCAGGTAATTAAGCAAATGAAGGAGGCTGATCCTTAAGGAATAAGCATGAGGCCAGCACATCGTAGTGTTTGAGTGATTGCTATTACTTACAAGGTTTCAGTTTTTATGATTTACTCCTTTACAATTAGTTTAGTGAGTTTTCTAGAAGGAAAAAAGTCACACATGTGTTTGGTATGTCATTTTGACTTAGAGTTCCTCCTAGGCATTAAATTCTAAAAGAAATATATTGTTTCTTGGTGGAGGGAACTTCAGGTTCTATACTTTTCCATCAGACTCTTCCAAGCTACCTTAAATAGACATAAGTTCTAGGTTATGTCATGTCTTTGCCATGTACAGCAACCTCAAGTCACACTAAAAAGAAAGCACCGTATTTCTATTCCAAAAGCTCACTGTAGGAATAATCTAACAGGCAATAATTTTACCTTGATTTTATAGTACCATGGCAGCATGCTTCACATTTCTTTCTAATTTGGACCCTAGATATAAATTTTAAGGCTGAATATTGAAACATTACTCAGAGAAAGTGATTCTGTATTGTTCCAGGTTAATGTGGTTCATTTATATAGCTTTCTGGTCCTACAATTCCATCTGAAGATGGAACTGAGTTACAATATATAACCTAAGCATCAGAAGGATAGCATATTCTTAGATGGTCACTTTTAATATCATTTTTTTTGGCAGGCTATTAGATAATACAGCAGAGAGTTAACTATTATATTCTCAGATAAGATCCTGAGTGTCATGGTTTTATGATGATGATTGAAGAAATAATTACTGAGAATTATTTGCTTTGGATATGTGATAATGGTAGGGCTATAATACTAGCATACTAGATATTGAAAAAAATGTATACCTACTTTGTACTGGAGTAAGGACTCTGAAGGTATGCATTACAAACTAGGCCAAAAAGGATATTTAATTTGTTGCATTGTTCTTGTGATTTTGGAAAGTTTATCAGATTTCAGAGTTAGTGCAAAGGTATGGCTTGATGGAGGTTCGGGATTTGGGTCTCAGCAGCTTCATGTTTACTTCAACCACCCAAATAAATACACAATCTACATTAAGGCCATGTGCTTACACACAAAGATAATTTTAAGGCATAGCAAGTAGATGCATAAGAATAGTGTGCTTTCTACTCCAAGCAGTGGAAAAATAGGTTCCCAACTTCTACTCCCAATTTGACTGCCACCCATAAGTCCCTCCTCGTATTTATAAAATGCGTTGTTTTTGTTGTTGGGTGCTGTCAAGTCCTGTCCAACTCATAGTGACCCTCATAGGGTTTTCAATGGTTGATTGTTTCAGCATTGCCTCTGGAATGGATTGCCATGTCCCTCTCCCATTTTTGTTATGCTGGCAATTGAACTCAGGACCTCAGAGACTGTAGAGTGGTGCTCTACCAACTGAGTTAAATCCCAGCCCCTAAAATGTGTTAGGACTATCATATCAATGGATATGGGAAAACAGCATGTAACCATAATCTATACCCATATGTATACTGCCAATCTGATGAGAAAAATGACATATGGGTTTTGAAGCCCATAAAAATATGCTTAAAAGTTTCTATTCAGTTAAGTCTAGGTGGCTCAGATATTTAAAACAAAGAGTAGGTTTTTAAGATGTGAAGGTTTGCAATATCCCAAAAATTCAATACACAACACAGACACTTTTATTAAGTCTGTCAGCTCTTCTCTTGAGCAGGAGAAAAATCCAATAAAACCTCTGCACACATGAAGTGCACGGTTTGTTGCTGTGGGTTTTCATGATGGATATAGATCTCTACACAATTGATAAAGTTGTGGTGCTCTCGATTGATTGCTGAGATGGGCAGTGGTGTATACCACAGCCTATCTTTTCCTTGCCACACACTGCTTAACTGGCCACTCATGGCCGTGTGTCTAGATCAATATCCCCAAATGCAAGAGACTATTGGAATGTTGCAAACTGAAGCAATTTAAAGGTAGGTTTAAGCTGCTGCAATTGGAAAGCACCTCAAATAATAAGCCTGTGAGCTCAGTGATATGTTAGACTCCCAAGGGGGAAGATATCAGAGAGAGATCCCATGTCCTTTTTAAGTTACAGACTGAGTGCATTTTTAGTCTTAAGAAACCATCCAGAAGGAGAAAGGATCCATCTAACACATGATTTTGTTTTGGTATACTGCTATAGATTGACATCCTTAATCCATTTTATACAGGCCAAAGAGCTGAAGTTTTTGGTGAAAGAAGATTATAGTGTCTAGTTTCCAAACTTAAATCCTATAACAAAATGCATTAGACTTGCAGAAAGTTTTATGAAGTATTTCAAAGTATTCTCTAAGGCCAGACTATAAAGCTTTATTTTATCTGCTTAACCTTGTGCAAACCTTTCTCACTCCAAAAGCAAAGAAAGGAAACAATTTACAGGTTCCAAGGGACAAATATATGTTTTCAAACATTTTTCTTGTGTGGCAGATTATATTCCCAAATAGCCACAACAATGACTCCTGTTTTGTATTTTCTTTTTTGATGCTCCTCCTATCAAGATGTGGGATGTCTATGTTCCTTCCCCTTGAATGTGAGAAGGCTGTGACTATAGAAGAAATGATGTGATGTGACTTCTGCTTGGTTGTCTAAGAGAATCACTCTTAGGCTACTACCATATTGTAAAGAACAGGCTGTGAGAAAACCTAGGAACTTCATGGTGAATCCATATTACCCAGCACTTTCTCACGGCCCTATGAGTGAGCCATTTTGGAAGCTCATCATCTAACCCTAGCTGACTTATCCCAGTTCACTGTTTTATGATCAAGAGATGGGATGTTATGCAGATTTGCAAGTAAAATAAATGATTGTTCTTACAGTTTTGAATTTTTGAGAGCTTTGTCAGGCTGCAAAGGTTAATGATTTTAGGGAATCAGACCTAAATTTGTGAGGGCTTAAATCTGGTAGTATCTTATTATTCTGTAACTGGGGTAGGCAAACTATGGTCTACAAACTAAATCAGCCTCGAGACCTGTTTTGTACAGCTCAGAGCTAAAAATGTGTTTCTGTATTTCTAATGAGTTATTGAAAACAAAAACTTCAACAACAAAAAACATATGCAACCTGTAAAGACTAAACTATTTGCTATCTGGCTGTTTACAGATAGGGTTAATAGGTAAACTTTACAGAAAATGTTTGTTGATTTCTACTCTGTAATAATGTGGTCCTAAAAATCCATCTTCTGTTGGGTACTCAGTATGGATTGGCACTGATTTTGTACTAGAAGGAAAGCTTGACAATGCGGACTCACAGAAATCTTTTTCTAAGGACCTTACAGCAACTGTCCTCCTATAACCAATTTGAACTTCAAAAACAGTTGCACATTTTTATTGAGCATCCTCATGCAAACATGTTGATCATGTTGATTTCCCTATTAGGATGCAATAGATCATATTTAAAAAAAATCTATTTGGGTTGCTATATACTTCAGAAGCACAAATTATAGCAGGAATATTTTTTAAAACATCTGTTTGAAATATGGAAATATGCATACTATCTCTCTCCTTCCAAACATAGAGCTAGTGCATCTATAATTTCTTATCTGAAGCTGAAATAACATGAATTCATGGAGAATATTTTATATTCATGTGTATCATATATTATGATTAGGTATTTGTACTAAACCTTTCTAGATTGAAATTGAATGAGAGAATGTAAACACAGGACACCAAATTTCTAGGATTTTTTTCTGAGCTGATTGAAATGACACCATGCCAAAATCACCATGGGCCCTAAAGCATATTAGGCAGCTGTGCTCTTCCATGGGTTTACTGTACAACTAAAAATCACAGGATCCATTTCAAAAGACACTTTCTCAAGGCGGTTCTTCTTTTAAGTAGATATTTTCATCATGTCTATCATATCTCTAATTTCAGATTTAACAGTTGCTGATATCCAAAGTTTGATCAGGGTAGGATGAAGAACAAGTGTTTGAATTCACACAGGGAAATAATAGGAGTTTTGGATTTCAAATCCTGCTTATTCTTCTCCATTGAATTAGGGTGTGTGGATGGTAGTTTGATTGCAAGCAGGCATGGTAGAAATCTCTCTTGCCTGATGTGTGGTGAGGTTAACAAATACTCACACGTTACAAATCTATTCTGAAGATTTTTTTGTTGTTGCTCATTGTTGATAAAAACACGTTTGAAAGCTAGACTTCTGAGTTTGTAAAAAATTTAATTAGAAATATCTTTGTCCAGGCACAGTGGCAAACTCCTGTAATCCCAGCAACTCAGGAGGCAGAGGCAGGAGGGTCACAGGTTTGAGGCCAGAGGCACCTTGCATAACTTAGCCAGACTCTGTCTCATGATGAAAAAATTTAAAAAATGGGCTAGGGGTGTAGCCCAGTTGTAGAGTGCTTGCAAAGTATGTGCAAGGTCTTGGGTTAACCCCAAGTACTACAAAAAACAAACAAACAAACAAAAAACTTTGGCATTTAATCTACTATCACTTTGTCATTTGCTAATGAAGTATAACAATGGGAAACCACAAATATCAAAGAAAAGAAATGATTTTCACAATTAGCATGCCTTTAAGTACTGACTCCTTTGTCCTTTATCAAAGGTCTTGGTGATTTTTAGAGAAAATGATATGACATAGACTTTATAAGGCTACATTTAAATTCTCCATAGGCTGGAAATTGCCCTGAAGCTTAAATTTTTGAAATAGGTTTTCAGCACAAGGTAAAATTGATGTGATGAGAAAGAGAAGCAAAACAAGTAACAACCTCTCAAAGAGATTCAACGTAATTGTTACAAAGTAAAAAACCTTTTAGAGCTCCCATACATTCGGCAAGAACTGTATCGTTTTCCATTACAGTTTTTATAGAGCTTTTGTAGTATTGGTTCATAAAATGTGTGTCTACAGAAATTATCTACGGAAGTTAGAGGTAGAAAAGACCTGCTAGGGGTATCTATTTCATTTACAAGCCATCAATAACTAATGTAAGACACAACAATAATGCAACATTAAGGTTACACATTTAAACACAGAAGCCAGGAAATGCAAAAATCAAGGATCTCATAATAACATCAAACTCCCACAGTGCACAGATAAAATATTTTTGATTGCTAATTATGCTGTTAAGTATTATACCTTAAAATGAAACACATGAAATATGAACTAGCTAATGTTCCCTTGAGATACTTGCATTTCCTGGCTTTTAGGTTTGAATTGGTAATTTTAAAAGTTTCATTGACATAGGTTTTCATTTTTCATTTCCTTTTTTTATTTTTAAAGAAAATGAAAAAAGAATGTTGTTCATTGATCACTGATGTTGTTAGCAGTGTTGAGGACTACCCTTAGCCTCCATTTGGCTTTCTGGAGAAGTTATTTTGACATTGGACTGGTAAAATTAATCGGAATCACACTGATAGTACACAGGATGTGAGCAGTAAGTTTCTGAGCTCTGGTTGGTGTTGTAGTTGGGCCCTTTCATTTAAGTATTGAACTACCTTCCTTAAAGAGACTCTGCAACACATTCATAGATTTCTAAATTTTACAGAGTAAAATGTGAAAGAGAATTTAGGCCAGACATGGTGGTGCATGCCTGTAATCTCAGTGACTCAGGGGGTGGAGGCAGGTAGGACCATAAGTTTGAGGCTGTAGGTAGTCAGTGTAAATTAGTGAGACTCTTCTTAAGATAAAAAATAAAGCAGGGGTTAGGGGTGCAACTCAGTGGCAGAGTGCTCACAAAATATGTGTGTGGTCCTGGGTTCAAATCACTAATACCAGAAACAAAAAACAAGAACAAGTAAGCAAACAAACAACAACAACAAAAAAAAAACCCAGAAAAATAAAAAGAAAGAAAGAATAGGGAACTTAGCGCTATGATATATTTACGTCAGATAAATTTTGATCTGAGGAAAGATTTTTTAAAGAGAGGATTATTCTTTTCTAAAATTTTTATCAGCTTATTCTAATGTCTTGAGTTATAGTTTTTATCATATTATTTGTACCTAGTAATGTGTTTCACCATGATATTTCTATAGATGTCTATGGTGCACTTTGATCATATTCATATTTGATCATATTTTTACTCCCACTCTCATGAGTTTTCCTCACAGCCACTTTTTTCTTTTTCTTTTTCCTTAAATCTGGATTCCACATATGCCAGTGAACATATTGATTTTATCTTTCTGAATTTAGCTTAGATTTTTTTGTAGTCCTGTGTGGTTGAAGCCAGGACCTTACCCATACTAGGCAAGTGCTGTACCACTGGACTGCACCCCCAGCCCTTTTTAAAATTTTAAAATTGAGACAGGGTCTTGTTAAATTGTGCAGGCTGCCTCTGGGCTAGAACTCATGATCTTCAGTCTCCTGAATAGCTGGGATTACAGGCGTGCACTACAGTATCTTGCATAGTCTGGTTTGCATAGTCTGGTTTGTAATCTTTATAAGGACAATTAAAGGAAAGGGGTAGTAGTGAAGAGCTCAGAACTGCGCAGCACAGAAGCACAAAAATTCCTAGGCTGTGAGATTCAACATTGATTATAAATTTAAGTTAGGAAATTGAAGATGGTAAAGATTTCAATGGGGCAGAGGAAGGAGGACCAAGGAAGTGAAGGGCAACTTTTATTGGTACTGCTCTGCTTAAAGTCTAAATGTCTGACATGGTGAACAAAATCCTCCCCCATTCATCACCAGTTTACTTCTTATGGGGAGCAGAATAACAGATCCCTTGAGATGTTCATGTCCTAATCTCTAGAATCTGACTGTGTTACTTTACTTAGTAAAAGAGATTTTGCAGATGTGATTAAGGATTTTAGATGGAAAGATTGTCCCAGAATGTCCCACTGGGCCCAATGTAATCACACGGGTCTTTTTTTTTCAATTATGGGGGGTTGAATCCTGTGCCTTGCATATATATGAAAACACTCTACCCCAAACCATTTTTAATTGTATTTGTTTTTTGTTTGTTTTGAGACAGGGTCTTACTAACTGCAGGCTGCCTCTGGCCTCTAACTCTCTATTCTTCTGCCTCAGCCTTCTGTGTCACTGTGATTACAGATGTATGCCATAGTACCGAGATTATACAGTTATTTTTAAGGGAAAGGAGGAGATAGAAGACTTAGAGAAGGAGATATGATGGAGTAGAGATTAGAATTATGTGATTCTCAGCTTTGAAGATAAAAGGGGTCACAAGCCAAGGAGTGCAGACAGCCTCAAGGTATCAGAAAAGGCAAGGAGTGGATTTTCTTCTAGAAAAATGTTCCTTCATACATATATGCTGCATTTTCTCTTTTATTTCCCTCCTTCCCTCTTTTCTATCTTTCTTTCCCTCCTTCCCTCCCTTCTTTCCTTCCTTCTTTCCTTTCCATTCATTTTCCTTGCCTTTCCTTTTCTTTTTTCTTTTCTTTCTTTTGCTGGGGATTTAACCCAAAGCCTCATGAATGTTAACCATGTGCTCTACCACTGAACTACATCCCACACCACACCACATTTTCTTTAACCATTCATCTGTCCATAGACACTTTCAGCTGATTCCATATCTTGGATATTGTGAATAGCGGGAATATAGACATCTCTTTTGTATATGATTTTATTTCATTTAGCTATATGCACGGCAATGGGATTCCTAGGTCATATGGGAATTCTGTTTGTAGTTTTTCTAGGAATCTCCCTCCTGTTCTCTATAATGGCTATAGTAATTTACATTCTTACCTAGCTTTTAATAGGAATGTAATCTTGTTGGCACATTAATTTCATCCCTATAAGACTCATTTTGGACTTCTGACTGTTGAACCATACAAATAAATCTGTGCTGTGTTAAGCCCCTATATTTGGGATAATTTCTTTAAAAAACAATAGGAAAGGAATGCATCTCTGCACACTCACAATGATATGTCACTATACTTTTTTCAAAGATGCCATTTACTATAAGACACAAAATTAATGTTTCCTCATTTTTGGGAGTATAATACACATTTGTTTAATGAACTAATAATAACATTAACCAATGTAACGACATATTCTTATCTCTTTAAAAATTATAATCAAACTTGAAGCCCAATTGTCCTTTAGAGTCAGAGTCTAATGATTTTTCTAATATTCTTTTGGGTACTGGAAATTGGAGTCTGATTTTTGAAATGCTGTTTTTTATAATACATGTTCATGACTTCTTTACAGGTAGCTATTTCTAGATGCTTGTTTGCATTTCCTATTTGTTAATTCATAGTTCTTTCTTTAATTGAATTACATTGTTGTTGGAGGTTTAATAGCTTCTCTTGGAAATGTGGTAGAGGCATTTGTCAGGCAGGTGTTGGTGCCCTGGTTATAGTCCTTCATGATGCATGAATTAGCCATGTTATGCTTCACTACCTTTAAAAGTCTTATGATTTATTCTGCAACATTTGCAATGTCTTCTGCCTGTAATTGCATTACCTGGACGTGGGTGTCTCCTACATATGCAATCTGCCTCATAAACCTCAGAGTGTAATCTTTTTTGAAGACATTTAAGTGACAATTAGAAATCTATATTACAGTAAAAGTTAAATTGCATATGATACTATCAATGCAAAGAACTCAAATGAGTTACTGAACAGACACCTTTTTGCAGAACAGTTTTCTATGCTCAGGACAAAAACAACTGTGTTGTGTCTTGTTCCTTTGGCTTTCAGGTAAAATGATTATTTGATATTAGCAATATCACAGGCTGATTTTTAGAGACACCAAGCTGAAAAGCATTACCCATTGGGATGAAGAAAATATGATAATTATATCAATAATAGCTGAGATAGCACAATCCAGATGAGGTTGCTGAGGCTGGGAAAAAATCTGTAACTCCCCCAAGATTATAGGATAGCAGGTGGCAGTGAAAGCATTCAGAGGCAGTGCTGCTGCCCAAAGCCTGGGATTCTACCTACTGCATTCCCTCTGTTGTTTCCATAACTTATACTGAACTTCTTGGTGGTGTGTGAATATACCATTGTCTTTCCATCCTCCATTTCTAAGAAGAGTAGGTAAGAGATTGTGTTCTTAAGTGACTAGAATCCCAGCCCCACCACTCACTAACTACTTAGTGTCCTCATTTCAAAAATGTAGATTATTTAGTATATATTTCATAGTTTTGTAGTGAGAATTATATAAGATAATACAGGCAAGGTGCTCAGCAACAATTACAAGCAAACTAAATTCTACTTAATGTGGAGAAGAGGAAGAAAATAAGAACTGATATGTGTGATACTTTGTTTTGGATAAGTTCCACCAATCCTTATAGGAAAAATTTCATGCCTTCCAATTTGATTGCAGTCAGAAAATAACTTTCTTGACCATCTACTTTGTGCATAGCTAGTGCTAGCTTCACAATTGTAAGGGGCCAAGACACTGTGTAACGAGGAGACTTATGTGGAAATCAATGGCATATTGCCAGTGAAGGTTCTCTTTTCCTCTCTCACCTTAATGCTTCACTTGATGTAATATTTTGAGAATACATCTGGGATAGACTTATGTAAGACCCCTTCTTTGTCATTGAATATTTCTTTGGATAGGGTTGACAGGAGACTGTCCAATTGGCATGTCAATCTTGTTCTTCTGCTCATAAATAATCAGGTGTATAGCTCAGCTACAAATTGGAAGTGAGTAAGAAAACTCTGAGGAGCATTTTAAGTATTAAAGTCTCAAATTTTAAATCAGGAACATTCAGACTTTGTTTCATGATGTTTTTGTTAGATGCCATTGAGTTAGGTCTGACTCTTAGTGACCCTGTGTACAACAGAACGAAACACTTCCCAATACTGTGCCATGCCCGGCACTGTATTAGTGCTACTCTGCTATTTATAGGGTTTTCAATGGTGGATTGTTTTGGAAATAGATTTTCAGGTATTTCTTCCTACCCTGTAGCAACGGGTATTCCCAGGCTGTCTCCCATCCAAGGACTAATCTGGTTCACCCTAATTAGCTTTGGAGATCTGATGGGATCAGATGCTAGGGTGCTATGGCTGCAGACCTTTGTTACATGTTGCTGTTGTTGTTAAGTGCCATCAATTCAGGCTTGACTCATAGTGAACCTATGCACAAGAGAATGAAACACTCCCTGACACTGTGCCAGGCACACAATCTTATTTATGTTTAAGCCCATTGTTACAGACACTGTGTCAATCCTTCCCAGTTGTCTTTGGTATATCTTCCGACCTGGGGGACTCATTTTCTGGCTCTATATCCGACAATGCTCCTCTGCTATTCATAGGGTTTTCAATGGCTAATTATTTTGGGAGTGAGCTGCCAGTTCCTACTCTCTAGTCTGTCTTATTCTGGAAGCTCAGTTGAAACCTGTCCACCATGGGTGACCCTATTTGTATCTGTAACTCAGGTAGCATAGCTTTCAGCATCACAACAACAGGCAAACCTTCACAGTACAGTAAACTGATGGACATGTCAGGGCTTTGTTACACAGGTCCCTTTTATTCTATTCCCAAGACACATCTGTAGTTCAGGGAGTTGTGTGTGTTGCTACTTCTGAGTGAACCAGAGGATGACATCTACTACCGGTTCAGATACCTCCTCACTCATGTTGTTCTGATCTGAATACACACTGGACCTCAAAGAAATTTCAGCAGTTTACTCCTGACAGAGCTTAAGTGACTTTTTGTTTTAGTAGGGTTAGCTGCTTCCTTCACAGAATCACCAGGGCTTTTGACTTCTCACATTTACTCCATATAGTACTTCCTTGAGGGATTTGTAAATGCCTTTACTTATTCTAAATATTCAGTAATCTAAGTGATAATTTCTCTTTAGAAGTGTTTTCTGCACAGCGGAGTTAATGGAGATGGATCACATTTACACTTAAGAAAGATATGTATGTGAATGTGCCCATATGTACTTTTTACACATATGAATAGACATGAATTCCACAGGAGCAAAGAGGAAGTATAATGCCATTGTAATAGCAGTTTGGATTTTAGAAAAAGGTTGGAAATTAGTAGAGACAAATCTCAAAGAAAAAAAATTGAATTTGGGAGAACCATTATTTTCTGCATTTTCTGACCTTTGGTATATTATTTATCTAGTGAGTTGCAGAGAGCTTTAATATTTGAAAAAGGTCATATGAGTTGCTGGGTTCACACACTGTATTTGAATAGTATAAGCAGCAAAGGTTTAGAATTGCAATCCCTAGTATATGAAGCATAATTTCCAGCCTGGTCTCATTCCTACCCCTGATTTGTGGTTTGACCTGAGGTGAGCCATTCTCTTCTTTGTCTGTCAATGGTGATAATGAGATCTCTTCCTTTTTAGCATAGATGTTGTGAAAAATGCAATAATCTTCTAACTGTCCTTTCCTCTTTGTATGATACCTCCAGATACACTTCATTTTCTTTTGTTATATTTTTCTTTATTTATTCTCACCGCTGTTGTACAAACCCAGGACCTTGTGCATACTAGGAAGTTATTCTACCACTGAACTACATCCCCAGCCCAAGCTATATCCTCCTGAAGCACGGCTTTACACTCTAGCCCTCTCTGCAAAAATCTCTGTATTTTGCTCATGGTATGATATCCACAGAGCTTCCCATTTTAATCTTAAGCAATTGCTGACTATGTACAATATGCTGGACACTACACTGTGAACTTTCAATAGTAACTTTTAATCTTTATACCACCAAGAGCATAGTTACTAACAATCCTATTATTGTTCTTGTTAGGTGCTGTTGAGTCAGGTCTGACTCATAGTGACTCTATGTAGAGCAAAACAAAACACTACTCAACACTGTGCCAGGCACACAATCTTTTCAATATTTAATCCCATTGTTGCAGCCACTGTGTCAATCAATCTATTTGAGGGTCTTCCTTTTTTTCACTGATCTGCCACTCTCCCAAACATGATGTCCTTTTCCAGGGATTGGTCTCTCCTGACTACATGTCCAGAATATGTAAGATGCAGTCTAGCCATCCTTGCTTTCAAGGAGCTCTTTTGTTGCACTTCTTCTAGGACAGATTTGTTGGTTTTTTTGGCAGACTATGGTATATTTAATATTCATCTCCAGCACCATAATTCAAAAAACATCAATTCTTCTATCTCTCTTATTCACTGTCCAGCTTTCATAAGCATATGATATGACTGAAAATACCATGGCACGAGTCAGGTGCACCTTCGTCTTCCATGTGACATCTTTACTTTTCAACTTAGAGAGGACTTTGCAACAGCTTTTTCCAGTGCGGTGCATCTTTTGATTTTTTCACTGCTGTTTCCATGGGTGTTGATTTTAGAACCAAGTAAAGCAAAATCTTGGACAACCTCCATCTTTTCTCCATTTATCATGAAGTTGCACACTGAGCCAGGTGTAAGGATTTTTCTTTTGTTGATGTTGAGGCACAATCCATCCTGAAGGCTGTGTTCTTTGATCTTATCAGTGAATGTTTCAAATACTCTTCACTTTTGGCAAGCAAAGTTGTGTCATCTGCATAATGGAAGTTGTTGATGAGTCTTCCTCCAATCCTGAAGTCACATTCTTCTTCATAAAGTCCAGCTTCTCAGATTATTTGCTCAGCATAGAGATTGAAATGGTACAGTGAGAGAATACAGCCCTGCTACACACCTTTCCTGACTTTAAACCAGGGACTGTTTCCTTCTTCTGTTTGAACAACTGTGTCCCAGTCTATATACAGATTTCTCATGAGTACAATGATGTTCTCTGGTATTCACATTCTATTAATAATCATTCTCTCTTATATATAAAGAAAATAGAATCATTAAAAAAACAAGTTCTAAGAAAGATCTGCTCAATTCTTGGCCTTTGGTCCCACATATTCATAATGTAGTTTGTGACTTCACAATCTCTCTCTCTCTCTCTCTCTCTCTCTCACACACACACACACACACACACACACACACACACACACACACACACACTCCCCTCATATACTTTTCTTTAAAATTTTGTATTTATGTCCCACCTGCTTTAAAGGGCATATGATGGAAAAATAAAATTCAAATGTATCCCAACATTATTACATTAGAAATATAGAAAGACAAGAATTAGGAAAAGGAAGAGGAAGACAGCAGTTTATCTTTAGAATGTTCCCCCAAAATATCTACTTCACCACATTGGTACTTTCATCTCTCTAATCTCTGGCATGGCTTGCCACAGTGTCTATTTTGTATCCCCACTCCACCATTTCTTCCGTACAGTTCATCCTCCACACAGAGGATGTGACTAAAGCATAAACTACAGCATCTGCTTAAAATACTCTTCTGTTCCCCATTATAATCAGGACACAATGACACTCTCTGCTATGACTTTCAGGGCTGTATGTCATCTGTTCTGTGTCCTGTTTCCAACTTTTATCTCTGTCTACTCCTCACTCACTTCAATCACTGTGTTCTTTTTAGTTCTTTCATTATATACAAACCAGTGTTTTGCTTTTGTTGTTACGCAGTCCTGGTATGTTCTAACTCTAGATCCTTATATAATTGGTCCTTTCTCATCATTTAGACACCAGCAGCTAGTTTGCCTGCCCAGGGTCAGTATATGGAGATCTATTCCTTTTTTTATGCCTGCATGGTATTTACCACATGAATGTACCTCCTGAATTTACTTAATTTGCCTTCTGCCAATGTATGTTTAGCATCTGTCCATTCTTTTGTAATTATAAGAAAGAAAAAAATCTACAACATAGATACATATATATATACGCACACACACATACACACATACATACATACACATATATGCACAAATGCATACACATATATACACACATACACACATACATGTATATATGTATGTTGTTGCTGTTGGGTGCTGTCAAGTTGTGTCTGACTCATAGTGACCCTCATAGGGTTTTCAATGGTTGATTGTTTTGGGATTGACTCGGGAGTAGATGTCCTTCTCCTAGTGTAAATGTATATACATACATACATTAACACACAAGGGAGATTATTTATAGCAATAACTTATTGAATTGGAATTATTGGATCAAAGAGCATGGGATTACTATTTTTGATAGATCTTGCCAAGGTAGAGAGTTTAATTTTAAAGAATAACTCAGTGAAGGAAACTTTTTAGAGTCTACACTAAGGTAGTCATTATATATAGCTTTAAGAAACTTCAACTTGATCCAAGGATACAGCTTAGAAATCCTTGAGAAACAGATATCTTAAATGATTTTCTTTGATGCCAGTTTTTCTCAGCAGATTTTGGAAAGAAAATTTTATTCTGAACATAGACTTTTATATGTTCTGTTTCTAACTAAAAGAAGAATCATATATTTAGTGGTATTATAATAAAATTAAGATTGGGTTTTTGCTATGTGCAATAGGAAACCTGAGCTGTATTTTTGCCTGAAAGGGGTTCCTGTGCTTCTCTAGATGAACAAGCTGGGGACTTCCTTTACAGAATACCAACCCTCTGTCTCCTCCATGTTCAGAAGGGCTAGCACAAGATCACTTCCAGCAGCACTTGCCCTTGATTACACCAAAAATGTGATCTTTCCCTTTCCTTTAGTCCTTCTATACTTACTGGCTGCAGTATATATGTCACCTTAAAATATGCTATACTTTTTCATTTGTTGTTTTTGTTATCATTGAGTGCCATCAAATAGGCACAGTGACCCTATGTACAATAGAAGGAAACACTACCCAATACTGTGCCAGGCACATGATCTTTTTTTATATTTGAGCCCGGTGTTTATTCTCATTTTGAATTGTGCCACATCAGCAAATGGTGGTTCCAGGGGCTTTATTCCATTTCCTTCATTAAAATCAATTCTACTTTGAGGATGTCACTCTTCCTCAGTTATTTCTTGAATGTCTTCTAGACTGGGGGGCTCATTCTGCAGCACCATATTTCACAGTTTTTCTCTGCTATTCATAGGATTTGCAATAGCTAATTGTTTCAGAGTGGGCTGCTGGAGCCTTCTCCCTAGTCTGTCTTGGTTTGGAAGCTCAGCTGAATCCTGTCCACCATGGGTGGCCATGCTGGTATGTGAAATACCAGTAACATAGCTTTCAGTGTTGCAGCAACACACAAGCCCCCACAGCATGAAAAGTTGACAGACACATGGGAGTTACCATTTATTAGTTTTTTCATATGACTTATTTCTCTCACTTAGATCATGTGGTGCTCAAAGTTACAAATGTTGTTCCAACCTTTTTCTTATTTCTAAATCTAACATAGCAAGTTGCACATATTAATACAAACAGTAAGAATGGCCATGCTTTTGATTATCCATTTCTGCTGATAGTTTCGGGACCTCTTGTCAGTCTTCAAACCAGTCTCCCTTTTGCCTATGATATTCCATCATAAAGCTAGTGACCCAGACTAGATGATGATCTCGGGTGTAGTATTTCCATTCTATGCTCATTTCATATTCATATGAGCCTGTGACCTTGGTTTCATTAGATGTTTTCTAAACAACTGGACCCAGGGTTAAACATTTTTAGGGCCAAATTTCCATTATCATTCATTGTTAAACTGACTCTAACAAGAAAACAAACTACAGCCCTGGAGGAAAAAACATCAAAAATTTGCCAGTCAGAGAAAATTGGGGTTATATGGTCAATCTGTATGCCATTTCAAGTATAGTATGCTTCCCCTTTAATGAGCTTATGTGATGGGATATATCTATATTTATATCTATAATCTCAACAGACAGTCAGGGATAAAATTCCTAGATGCAGTCATTGATGTTTTTGCGTCCTGGTGTAGTAGCATTTGACAGGCCTGAACCATTTTCATGAACTGTATACAATGTTGGGCAGCTTTTGTTCTGCTATTTTCTGAATGTTTCGCATATTATAGGCATTCAATTCATCTGACTGACAGTTTGTCATCACAAGAAATCTTAGAAGCCTGCTTCCAGGAAGAACACATTGAAAATGTCTAAATCTCTTAGAAATGGGTGATTGGAGACTTAAGTATCATGAGTCACGACCAGAATAAAACTTGCTTATTTTGCCTAAATTTTAATTTAGGCTTGGCCTTTGATGCTAATAATTACTGTCTTCTGCTCTTTATTATGATGAGAAAACTGTCATGTAGACTGTTTTGTACAGATTTGGCATAGCTCCCTTGTTTATGAGTGATTAGGATTATTTAAATTCTCAAACTGTTACTACTTAATATTTGGCACACAAGCTGCAGTACAAAGAGACATAAAAAGTGAAGGGGAGATAAAAATAAAAATAACTATTCAGCTAATTTAGGCTCCAAAACCTTTTTCTCATTATTGTTTCATTTTAGGTTTGGAAGTTTCGATCTTTTGAAACCAAATTTACCAATGTCAAACTTAACAAAACAATTTTTATCCCCATAATAAATGTGCTGTAAGCAAAAGCAATTTTCCCCACTAGAGATTTGATTGCTTCCCTTAACAGCTCTTATGCCAATAGTTGTTTTGAAAAGTAAAACTATTATATGTAGTTTTTAAAGCTTCAATATATTGTGGCATTTTTTGGCCCACAACAAATCTAGAATGCTTTTTTTGTGACCTTAATTATAAAGTCTTTAAGACACTCCTTTTTGTTTAAACATTTTATTGCTTCTTTTTACTTTTGTACTTGAAGTCAATTAGAAAATTATTTTAATCATTTAGCTATCTTATAACAGCCACTGATTGAATAAGCATTTATTCAACACTAATCCTTTCTTATGGAATATGAAAACATTTTTGCTTGTAAAGCAATTTCAGCATTACTTAGGTACATAACAAAGTTTAAACACTGTGGAAACATGTTTAGAAAGTCTTCAGTACCTATATATCATTACTTTCATGATATGCTATGTAACATACAAACTGAGTACCCTTAATCTGGGAATCTTATAAATAATAGAATAAACAAAGGCTAAGTCAGTAGTAGGGCTGGGATTTAGCTCAGTTGGTAGAGCACTGCACTGCAGTCTCTGAGGTCCCAAGTTCGATTCCCAGCACTGCAAAATGGGAGAAGGACGTGGCAACCCACTCCCAAGACAATCCTGAAACAGTCAGCCATTGAAAACCCTATGAGGGTCGCTATGAGTTGGACTCGACTTGACAGCACCTAACAACAACAATAACAACGACAACAACAAAGTCAGTAGTAAGGAGATGTTGAGAAATCCATGTAGGCTTGGTTTATTGAAGGTGGTGTGAAAAGAGGTAGATATAACACTGAAGGCAAAACAAAAACAAAAACAAAACAAAAGCCTAACTGTTCAGAGTTGTTCGTTTGGTCTCACCAATTTTCTGAAGTGATTACATAATATTTGATGACTATAGGCAAGCTTCTGTTGTTGTTGTACTAGAGGGATGACTCCAGGTCCTTAGACATACTTTACAAGTTATCTACCACTAAGCTGTATGCCCAGCCCTTTTATATATTTTTATTTTGAGCCAGGGTCTTGCGAAATTACACAGGCTACCTCTGGCCTCAAACTTACAATCTTCCTGCCTCTACCTCTTAAATTGCTAAGATTATAGGTGCGCACCACTGTGCAGGGCTCAGCAAACTTCCTTAATGCTCCTCTCTATTCAAACAAAGGCCCAGAAGTTAAAAAATGTCAAGCCATTTCCTTTACGGAGGGCTAGGTGAGGGCAATATCATCAGTCCACATTGTTGAACATCAAAGCTACAAGTAGGTTTTAATCACAATCTTCACACTGATTTAAAAAAGCACAGGTGGCTGCTGGATGATGATAAAACTGAAACAACAGCTTTTGTTTTTCTTTTATTCTTTATTATAAGAAATTACAAACATAGACAAAGGAAATAAAAATAGTGTAATGAACAGCCCCTTGCATGCGTGTCATGCAGCTTAAAATAATGGTCATCATTCAGCCATTCTTATTTTGCCTTTGCTTCCACCTACTTTCCACCCCTACTTTGTTCTTATTATATTATTATTTACATTTCTACTTTTTGAGATATAATTTACAGAAAATCACAAATCTTAGCTGTACGATTTTTGTGGCTAAGTGCTCCCTGGTAACCCCACCTATGCCATCGGATTTGTACTTATTACTGTAAGTATTCATATGGGAGAAAGGGAAATTCTCCCTCCATCTACTGCCTGATGCTTAGATAGTCAAGTCTTATCCGTGTGCTTGAAGGGTATGAGATGGATGAGCTTTAGCTACCAAGCTAATAGTTAGGTTGTTAGGTGCCATCGAGACCATATCCAACTCAGAATGACCCTCTGTTCAACAGGGGAAACGCTATTGTCAGTGCTTCTCTGCTGTTCATAGGGTTTTCATTGGCAGATTGATTTTTGGGAGGGGGTTGCCAGGTCCTTCTCCCAAGCCTACAGCTTCTGGTGTTCCCTGGTGGTCTCCTATCCAGGTACTAACCAGGCCCGACCCTGCTTAGCTTCCGAAATCTGATGGGATCAGATGCCACAGGGCTACCACTGCAGACACCAAGCTAATAGCAAAAAGTTTTAACATTCATCTCAATTTTAGACTTTCTGAAATATCCTTCCTGGTGTGGCTTCATTGTATAAGGAAGAGGAGAGAGCTATCGTGAATTGGAGGAGGGAAAGGAGAGGAAGAATTGCCAAGCCCCATGTTGACCCTCCAGAGATTCTCTTTGTGAGTAAACCGGTTTGAGTTAAAGTGAAATCAACTGTCTGACTTTTACTTAAGTGAGATAATATTTGTTTCGCTTTTGATCCCTAGTAACCCATTTTTTAACTTTACCTTAGGAGCTTAATAAGATTGTTAGATTCTTATAACCCCTTAATGAATCAGAAGTGGATAAAATTCTAATCTACCCCAGTGTATCTTAGCTGTGTTGCTGAAGATACACTGGTGTAGTTCAGAGGAGATGAGGGTGTATCAGAACTTCTGGGACATCGCAGTGGCTGTTAGCAACAGTAATGTGGTTGAAAAAAGGAATGTTCTTCCTGTGTTTCCTTTTTCCTGGGTTTGTTCAGCCTAAATAGTTTATAATACAGACTAGTACTGATGAACAAGACCTTGATTCTCTGTGTGAGATATTTACAATATTATTTTCCGCTGATAGCATGGGAAATTGCAAACCAGTACACAGAAATTTAAAAAATGATGTCAGAATTCTTCACTTGTTGCCTGCATATTATTACTTATTCATAGTCAGTGGTAATTTGTGAGGCTGATCATTATAATTCTACAGAAAATTGTCTGCATTCCCACGTCATTCTTGAATAATCAAAATCCAGGGTTTCAGGAAGGATGCTCCTCATTTACAAGGTTAATTCTTCCAATAACAATGCCTGCACTCTCACACACATTTCAGAGCTGAGAAATTATTGCACAGAGCACGAACTGATTGGATATGCAGTGTAAATAACCTTATTAAGAATTTAGTGAGAGGATATGCATTACTGTTCTGTTGGGTCAGAAGGATAAACACAACAAGAAAACGAGGCATTTACCACTAAATATCCAACTAATTTATTTTACTATGCCTTTTTCATTTTAAGCCTGCTAAAGTACAGGCTACTTGAGTACACTGCTGTCACCTAGCCTTTATTTAGAAATCCTAAATTCTAGAGGGTATGGGAACCATCCTGGTGGATAATGCCAGTGACTATGTGTTAACCTATTACAACTGAGATGAACATTTCAGGTAAAGGTGAGTTGATAGTAAATCTCCTTTTGCTTTTGTACTCCAGGAGTTTCTGTTAAGATTTAGCACACCATGTGATAGAAAATTTCTCCTTGCCAAAATAAACAAAACTCAGTTGATCTAGGCTTGAGCAGTGACAACTGTTAAGTAGAGAGACAAGATGCAGGCAGTATGCACTAATTCTGCAGCCATATCCTATGTATGGTCTTTATTTCTGGTTCATCTCTAAGTGCTTTGAGAGAAGAAAGTTGTTTTCTACTTCCTTTCTGCCTAGAGAGGACACCCAGAACCATAGGGTGCAATTGGAAGAACTCCTTTGACCAAGTAGTTTTCTGAGACTATGATGCATTTTATATAACACAAACAGCCATGTTGGAGTTGAAATCTTCTCAGAGCCATTCCCTGAAAGGGCCACTTAGCCTGGCCCTACCTGCATTTCCTAGCATTTGCACAACAAATATAGTTAGGTATTTTTAGAAAGGTATAAGTATCTTTTAAAGTAGTAGGAGATGCTGTGATTTTTTTTTACTTTAAAATGATGATTATAGGTAACTATTTGCTATAGTATAAATATTAAAAACAGGAGTGGACTCATGAGAAGAGCACTTAATTTTGTGATGATGCCAAATTGAGTCCTACTGAGTGCATTTTATAATCTATACATTTCCCTAAATAAACAATTTGTTGAGGTTGCTCATTTTTGTTTTACAGGGAAAGGAGGGAGCCTCTCCCTTTCCTGTGACCTCCTCCAGGAGATTTTATACCCTATTTATCCATACTTCAGGGGAAAGGTGAGGATGAGGTTTAGCTCAATTGGTAGAATGCTGCTCTGAGCTCTCTAAGGCCCTGTGTTTGTTCCCCACCACCGCAAAAATGGAAGAAGGATGTGGCAGCCCACTCTCGAAACAATGAGCCATTGAAAACCCTATGAGTAACAGAAGTACTGACATAGTGTCCGGCCTGGCACAGTGTCAAGGAGTGTTTCATTCTGTTATACTTAGGGTCATTATGAGTTAGACTTGACTTGATGGCACCTGACAACCACAACAGGGGAAAGGCAATTTCTCAATTCCCCTTGTTTCAAGTCTTTGCTTCATGGAAGCAAAATGTTTATTTTAGTTATGTAAAAATTTAAGTTAAATGAGATAGTCATGTAGACTCTTAATAGCACAAAATAAAGAAAGTAAGTGACAGAAAATGTGGAGTCATGCAGTTGAAGAGAAGCTAAACTTTTGGAGCATTAGGTACCAATCTTCCAGAGGGCTATAAAATCAAATACCTAAACATAAAATGTGTTTAAGAAAATGTAAAGCAATTTTATGAATGTAACAACCCCTTATTAATTGGAGAGTCTTAAGTATGCTCTGCCCTACAGGCTTTGTGGTGCTGTGTCCTATTCTCAGCTTTGACTAGCCTGCTCCATTAGTGTCAGCTTTATTGATGAAGACCAGTTATTCCAATATTGAATATTTTTGTACAAGGCTGAATCATTGGTGAGATAAAATGTCTCTTTCTTTGTCTTGTTCTATTCCTTTAAGCAAGGCCTGGATTGGGACTGAGGTGGTTTGGGCTCCATTCCCTACCCTGGTGCTCATCAGCCAGTGGTGACTTTGGACAATTTGTTTCTTGGGCTTTAAGTTTACTCTTTGTCAAATGAAAGGCTTGAGCTGTTTAATTTAAAAGATTGCTTGCTAGCTCTAAAATTCTTTAGTATACATCTTGTAAAATTTGCCAGTATTTTACTCATCATTTGATTATATAATCTTCATTAATGGTAACAAACTGCCCCTTGATTTTGAAAGTACTAGAACTGAGTGCTAGAAATGTAAATCTGTAATTGGACCTGACAGAAACAACTGGCTCCCTAATGCCCATATATTACTTTTCTAATTGATAAGATCAGGTGTGGTACATGATGCATTTATACCCTGAAGTACTCCTTCAAGAAAGGACTTCCTATTTAACTGCAAAGATGACCACCTCCAGCTCTGAGGACCCCAGGAACCATCTCGGTGCTTGATCTGAGGCCACAGACGTCTCAGGTAATTCTCTGTGCCCCACCTGTTTGCTTGGCCACTTCTGCCCAGTGTGAAACCCTTCTAACCATCTTTGCTCTAGAATTCCCTCTTGGGTTAGCTGAGGCTTTCAGGTCTTCAGCACTCTTATGTTTTCTCTGTCCATTTCTGCTTCATACTTTCTTTCCTTTCATGAGTGTTGAACCTGTGCTGTGTCTGAAAGCTTTTTCTGCCCACCTCTGATTCCTCCACTTTTGTCTTTCAAAGGAATTTCTGTTATTCCCTGCCCTGCCCTCTTGCACTCTCAGCTACATCTCACCACCTGCTTTCCAGAGAACCTGACCTGACACACCCGAGATCCCAAGCCAGGTGGAAGCAGAAAAGGCTATAACGAAAGATGTGTTGTCAGATTTACTTGAATAGGGCATTTCTGGTTACATTTCTTTTATCTTTTCTGCTTTCTCTCTATAATTGTACATTTTTCAAACTGGGTGGGACTTTATAGACCTTTATTTCAACATTTTCATTTTTGTCATCAAACTATAAGAGCTTCATGAATTAATTTACTTTGACTTGATAGATGGTTGGAAACACTGCTATTGGGAGACCAGCATATTTCTTCAGAGAAGAGAAGTCTATTTTGGAAATTAGATGATTTTAAGAAACACAGACAAAGTTACTTTGATGAACTATAGAAACAATCCTAGTAGGTTATTATACACTTGTCTTTATGATATGATATGATGTGAAATGATATGAACTTACTTGCTGAGAGGATTAGAGGCTCTTATCTGTCAGGGCAACTGTGCTATGGAGCATGTTAGAGACACAACTGCACAATATGTAATTCTCAACTCAGTATGTAATTATAACATGTAATTCTCTATTTTTGTTTACCAAGATTTTACTCTTCTGAAGACACAGGGTTTTGCAGCCTTAATGTGGACATAATATGCTTTCTCTAGGTTACATTTAGCTGGTTCCCTTCCCTACAGGAGTTCAGCATATATACCATTATTTTCAGTAGCAATATTTTTACATAATATTTTAGGTCAGACACTTCTCTAAATTGTTCATCAAAAATATTGGTTATTGTTAAGTTCACTTTTAGAAGTTTATATTTTGTTTATATTTGTTCTCAAATTCTAGACAATTTTGACTTTTTATGGGAGACCTTTAAAAACATCTGCTACATTCAGTACTCATTAAAAATAAATGATTTTTTATTATCAACATAACTTAAAATGTTTAAAGTTTAAAAAGTACGGCTAATTAATTCTAGCCATTGTCCAAGCCACTACCAAAATTAAGAGCCCAACATTCTCTCTGAGTGAAATTTTTAAGAATTTCTTTTACTAAACATTTATGGTGTCAGTGTGTTTCTTTTATTTCTATAATGGGATGATCAGATTGAACAAATTGTGGCAATATTATCAGATATAAGAGCTCAATATGAACTCTGCCAAAATAAGAAGGATCATTTTTCAAGACATTTTTCAATATCCAAGTGGATGATGTTTAACAAGTCCACCCTGCAGGTTCTGTGAAGTGCATTTTGGGAGTAATTCATCTTAAAATGCCATTAAGGTACAGTTCTCTTCAAATTTAAATTGTTCCCAGTACTCGTATGATAGAGATGGAGAATTACTAAATTATGTTCTTAAAGTTTTCCAGTTAATGTACAAGGCAGAACTCTGAGAATTTAATTGCATTTTTGTACAGGTCTCTGAGAAGATCCAAAACCGCTTTTTTTTTCTTTTTTTTTTTTTTTTTTTTGCGGTAATGGGGTTGGACCCAGGGCCTCGTGCCTGCATGTTTTACAAGTACTGGACCACTGAGCTGCACCCCCAGTCCATTTTTTTACTTTTTGAGACAGGGTCTCACTAAGTTATGCAGACCACATCTGGTCTCGAACTTGTGATCCTCCTGCCTCCGCCTCCCAAACTGCTGGGATTACAGGTGTGCGCCACCATGCCCAGCTCCAAAACTGTTTTTTGAAAAAGTTTTGGTCTTGCCTGACTCAGTTGTCCCATAGCTGATAGAAATACACATAAATTATTTTCAATTTATATAAAAATAAATCTTACCAATTTTACAGCTTGTAGTAAGTCATAAAGGAAATCAGTTGATATTTTTAAAATGTCTTAGTTTCAAGCATGGATGAAAGTCTTGATTTTCAAATAAATACTACATATATCATCCTTTAAAAGTCCATTTGTGATAAACAATCATTTTTCTAAAATTTATAATTTCCTGTCTCTTTTAAGCCAAAAGAGTAGAAAGTACAAAACTGAATTCTCAAAAAATTATTTCCATACTTGATTCATCTATTCATTCAACTTAAATTATTGATCTATTATGTCCTGGGAACTCTTGTTGTTGTTGTTGTTAGGTGCCCTCAAGTCGAGTCCTACTCATAGCGACCCTATGTACAGCAGATCGAAACACTTGCCAATTCTGTGCCAGGCAAACAACCTTGTTTATGTTTAAGCCCATTGTTGCAGACACTGTGTCAATCCATCTGGTGGAGGGTTTTCCTCTTTTGCGTTGACCTGCCACTCTCCCAAACATGATGTCCTTCTGCAGGGATTGATCTCTCCTGAATACATGTCCGAAATATGTAAGACGCAGTTTGGCCATTCTTGCTTCCAAGGAGCACTCTGGTTGCACTTCTTCTAGGACAGATTTGTTGGTTCTTTTGGCAGTCCATGGTGTATTCAATAGACATCTCCAGCACCACAATTCAAAAGCATCAATTCTTTTTCTGTCTCTCTTGTTCAATGTCCAGCTTTCACAACCATATAATGAGACTGAAAATACCATGGCATGAGTCAGACACACCTTCGTCTTCAATGTGACATCGTTGCTTTTCAATACTCTAAAGAGATCTTTTGCCACAGTTTTTACTAGAGCAATGCGTCTTTTGACTTCTTGACTGCTGCTTCTGTGGGTGTTGATTATAGAGCCAAGCAAAGAAAAATCTTGGACAACCTCAATCTTTTCTCCATTTCTTGTGAAGTTGCATGCTGACCCAGTCATAAGTATTTTTGTTTTGTTGATGTTTAGTTGTAGCTCATATTGAAGGCTATGATCTTTGATCTTCATCAGTAAATGTTTTAAATCCTCTTCGCTTTCAGCAAGCAGAGTTGTAACATCTGCATAACGCAGGCTGTTAATGAGTCTTCCTCCAATCTTGATGCGGCGTTCTTCTTCATAAAGTCCAGCTTCTTGGATTATTTGCTCAGCGTATATATTGAAGAGATGGGGTGAAAGTATACAGCCCTGATGGACACCTTTCTCAACTTTAAACCACTCAGTGTTTCCTTGTTCTATTCGAACAACTGCCTCCTGGTTCATGTACAGATTTCTCATGAGCACAATTAGGTGTTCTGGTATTCCCATTTTCCAAAGTGTTATCCATAATTTGTTATGATCCACACAATCAAATGCTTTTGCGTAGTCAATAAAACATAGATAGACATCTTTCAGATATTCTCTGCTTTCAGCTAATATCCACCTGACATCAGCAATGATGTCCCTGGTTCCCCACCCTCTTCTTAATCCTGCTTGATTTTCCGGTAATTCCCTGTCTATATACTGTTGCAGTCGCTTCTGAATGATCTTTAGTAGAATTTTGCTGGTGTGCGATATTAATGATATTGTCCAATAGTTTACAAATTCAGTTGGATCCCCTTTTTGGGGAATAGGCACAAATATGGATCTCTTCTAGTCAGTTGGTCAAGCAGCTGTATTCCAAACCTGTTGGCATAAACATGTTAACACCTCCAGTGCTGCATCTGTTTGTTGAAAAATCTCTATTGGTATTCCATCAATTCCTGGAGCCTTGTGTTTCACTAGTTCTTTCAAGGGAGCTTCCACTTCATCCTTCAGCACCATTGGTTCCTCTTCATATGCAACCTCTTGGAATGGTTGGTCATCTGTCAATTCTTTCTTGTATAATGACTCTATGTATTCTTCTCATCTTCTTTTGATGTTTCCTGCATCATTTAATATTTTCCCTGTAGAATCTTTCACTACTGCCACTCGAGCCTTGAAGTTTTTCTTCACTTCCTTAAACCTGAGAAACACAGAGCCTGTTCTTCCTTTTTGGTTTTCTGCCTCCAGCTCCTTGCACATGTCATTATAATATTTGTTTTTGTCTTCTCGAGCTGCCTTCTGAAATCTTCTGTTTAGTTCCTTAACTTCCTCATGTCTTTCTTTTGCTTTAGCTGCTTGACGTTCAAGGCCAAGGTGTAGTGTCTCTTTTGACATGTAATTTGGTCTTTTCTTTTTTTCTTGTCTTTTTAAGAACTTCCTTTTTGAATGATATCTTCTA
>VMDO01019070.1:0-40563 GCA_007922755.1 Pedetes capensis | reverse complement strand
TTCCCAAGTGTTATCCATAAATTGTCATGATCCACACAGTCAAATGCCTTTGCATCGTCAATAAAACACAGACATCTTTCTGATATTCTCTGCTTTTGGCTAATATCCACCTCACATCAGCAATGATGTCCCTGTTTCCCTGCCCTCTTCTGAATCCCTCTTGATTTTCCAGTAATTCCCTGTCTATATACTGTTGCAGGGGAGAAGGACCTGGCAATCTACTCCCAAGGCAATCCCAAAACAGTTAGCCATTGAAAACCCTATGAGGGTTGCTATGAGTCGGATACTGACTCGAAGGCACCTAACAAGAACAACATATACTGTTGCAGTCGCTTTTGAAAGACCTTTGGTAAAATTTTGCTTGCCTGTGATGTTAATGATATTGTCTGATAGTTTGCACATTCAGTCGGATCCCCTTTTTTGGAATAGGCATAAATATGGATATCTTCCAGTCAGTTGGCCAAGTAGTTGTTTTCCAAATCTGTTGGCATAAACATGTTAACACCTCCAGTGCTGCATCTGTTTGTTGAAACATCTCTATTGATATCCCATCAATGCCTGGAGCCAGTTCTTTCAAAGCGGCTTCCACTTTGTCTTTCAATACCATTGGTTCCTCTTCATATACAACCTGTTGGAATGGCTGGTCATCTACCAATTCTCTTTTGTATAATGACTCTGTGTATTCCTTCCATCTTCTTTTGATGTTTCCTGCATCAGTTAACACTTTCCCTGAATCTTCCACTACTGTCCCTGGAGCTTGAATTTTTTTTCACTTCCTTAAACTTGAGAAACAGAGCGTGTTCTTCCTTTTTGTTTTTCTGCCTCCAGCTCTTTGCACATGTCATTATAATATTTATTTTCGTATTCTTGAGCTGCCTTTTGAAATCTGTTTAGATCTTTAGTTTCATTATGTCCTTTTATTTTAGCTGCTGGATGTTCAAGGGCAAGTTCCAGCGTCTCTTTTGACATGTAATTTGGTCTTTTCCTTTTTTCTTGTCTTTCAAATAACATTCTGCTTCCTTGTTGAAAAACATCTTTTATTTCATGCCCCAAGTTGTCTGGTCTCTTATCATTTGTGTTTAATGCATTAAACCTGTTCTTGAGGTGGTCTCTGAACTCAAGTGGAATATACTCAAGGTCATTCCTTGGCTCTCATGTACTTATTCTAATTTTCTTCAGTTTCAGTTGGAACTTGCATATGAAAAGTTGATGATCTGATCCACAGTCAGTGCCTGGTCTTGTTTTGGCATTTGATATAGCCTTTTCCATCATCTCTTTCCACATATGTAGTCAATTTGATTCCTATATGTTCTATCTGGTGATGTCAATGTGTATAATTGCCATTTGTGTTGTTGAAAATATGTATTTGCAATGAAAGGTCATTGGTCTGACAAAATTCTATCATGCAATCTCCCACATCATTTCTGTCACCAAGACCATATTTTCCAACTACTGAACCTTCTTTTTTGTTTCCAGCCTTTGTGTTCCAGTCACCAGGGATTATCAGTACATCCTGATTGCATATTTGATCTATTTCAGGTTGCAGAACCTGGTAGAAGTCTTCCCTTTCTTCATTTGTGGCCTTAGTGGTGGGTGCATACATTTGAATAATAGTCATATTAGCTGGCCTTCCTTGTAGGTGTATGGATATTATTCTATCATTGACAACATTGTATTTCAGGACAGATCTTGAGATGTCTTTTTTGATGATGAATGCAACTCCATTTCTCTTTAGTTTGTCATTCCTAGCATAGTAGACCATATGATTATCTGACTCAAAGTGGCCCATGCAGTCCATTTTACCTCACCGATGCCTAGGATATCAATGTTTATGTGCTCCATTTCTCTTTTAATGATTTCTAATTTTCCTATATTCATAGTACATACATTCCATGTTCCAATTATTAATGGATGTTTACAGTTGTTTCTCCTCATTTTGAGTAGTGCCACATCAGTAAGTTGAGCACCCTGGGGCTTTACTCCATTTCCATCATCACAGTAGACTCTACGTTGAGGAGGCAACTCTTCCCCAGTAGTCTTTTGAGTGCCTTCCAAGCTGGGGGGGCTCATTTTCTGGCACTATATCTGACAGTGTTTCTTTGCTACCCATAAGGTTTTCAATGGCTAGTTGTTTTGGGAGTGGTTTGCCGGTGCCTCCTCCCTAGTCTGTCTTAGTCTGGAAGCTCAGCTGAAACCTGCCCACCATGGGTGACCCTGCTGGTATCTGAGATACTGGTGGCATACCTTTCAGCCTCATCACAACACACAAGACCCCACAGTGCAGCAAACTGACAGACGTGTGAGGGACAATTGAGAGAAGGTATGTTTTAGGGTATGTTTTAAAGTGGCCCTAAATCAAGGAACATGAATAATGATTCTGGTACAGCAATTTCAGTCAAATAAGCATAACAGTGTGGCCTCATCCACCTTATTCACCAGAACTGGCATACGATGACTTGTAGCTCTTCCTCAAAGTCAAAATGGCCATGAAAGATAAACATTTTGAATTGATTCAGGACGTCAAGGCAGATGACAATGCCACTAAAGATTGCCATGAAAGAGAACTTTCAGAAGTGCTCCTGAAAGTGATAAGAATGACAGGATAAGTGTGTTTGAAGCCATGGGAAGTATTTTGAGGGGGGTTAATGGCAATGTGTCTTCTATTGTAATAATATTTTAAATTTAAACATTCACCATATTTTTGGATTACAGTATATTCTCTGGAAGTGAATTTAAAGTTTTGAAATGTATATTTCTAGATATAAAGAGATTATCTATAAGAAATATACAGTTGAAATATGATAAATTTTCTTTCTGGGTTTTTCATTTATTCTACATCATACTATATGTCAATAGAAATATGCATATACAAAAAGAAATTCTCCATGAAGCAAATGAATGGTGCATGAAAGAAGAATATGGGAGACATATCAATAATAAAGTCTATCTTGGATGTTTGACTCAAATAGTCCCAGAATTGATTTCAGATTCCACTACCTATTAGCAACTCTGGACTTTCTCATCTTTAATATGTGAGTAATATCTACTCTATGGGTGTATTGTTGTTGTTGTTAGGTGCTGTCAAGTCAGGTCTGACTCATAGTGACCCTCATAGGGTTCTCAATGGCTGGTTGTTTGGTGGTTGCTTCCAGAGTGGATTGCCAGGTCCTTCTCTGGATCCTCAGAGAGTAAAGAGTGGCACTCTACTAACTGAGCTAAACTCCAGCCCCTTATGGCTGTGCAGAAGGTAATAATGGTGAAATATATGCGAAGCTTTTGGGCTAGGATGTAATAATGATGAAATAGATGTAAATCTCTTAGTGTGTGACGTATGACAACACCCATTTTCTAATCCTTATCCTTATTGTTCTTATTATTTTATGGATTGTAACTGTAAAACTCAGCATCTTATATTCTTACATATGATCTTTATGGCCATAGTAGTTAACTGGAATAATCATGGTCTGTGTTAAGAACTTCTTTCGAGCTGGGCACAATGGTGCACACCTGTAATCCCAGCAGCTTGGGAAGCGGAGGCAGGAGGATCACAAGTTCGAGACCAGAGGCAGTCTGTGTAACTTAGTGAGACCCTGTCTCAAAAAGTAAAAAAAAAATGGACTGAGGGTGCAGCTCAGTGGTCCAGCACTTGAAGAGCATGCAAGCAGGAGGCCCTGGGTTTAACTTCCACTACCACAAAAAAAAAAAAAAAAAAAAAAAAAAAACTTCTTCCTATAAGAATAATTTTGTAGCTCTTATATAGGCAAAATTTGCATTCATTTCTGTTAGTTACATGCTATATGGTAAGAATTTCCACTATTTATTTATATAGACAAATTCTATCACCAGTTATTCTTTTACAACTGTCATTACTTTGGCCTATGAAAAGAAGATCCTGAGAGAAGATCTACATGATTTCAATAGCTTTTTAGTGAAGCTCAGATGTTACTGAATCACTTTCTAGATTAATCTATTAAATAAATGGCCCATGAAGGTATGTATGGGTAGGCAATCAATTGATGAAGGCAAATAATCCTATTGAAACATTTGCTATTTATTTTTTATACAGCTCTTTTAAACAGACTCATTAGTTCTCTTTATGAGTTCACCCTTGAAAGCACACATTATTTTGTTCTGTGTCATTGTTGCATGACATTCCATTTGGCAGTTGGCTTATTTTTAGCCAGGCTATCAAAGTATTTTTCAACTGGACTGTCACTGCACTTGAATTTGGAATCTTACAACCTGAAGAACTGCATTGAAGAAAAGAAAAACTCTGTAACAAATGGGAAATTATAAATCTAGACCCACTCAAACTTGTACTGGTAATTATTCTTACATCCTTAAATGTAATCTAGTTCAATTATAGTTATGTATATACAGTAAATCATTGGAATATATGTTGATTTGTATGTATAGGATATTAAATATTGGGGAGGTAGTATGAACTCATTTTTCTCTGAAAGATTTTTACAGAAAACAGAAAATTGCTTACAAAAATATTGTTTCACTTAATGGCATAATGTTATAGAAAAAATTGTAGTATTACTGAATATAGAGATTATAGAATTATATCTTAAGTATTTAGCACTTAAAACCTAAAAAAATCTGTCTAGTAAGTAGAGATTGCTGTAATTAAAATGCAATAAAGTCAAATGAAATAAGTCAAATATATTCTTCTATGTGAATATATTATACAATATAAAATGAGTTCTTAATTACTACAATCAATATGATTGCATTTTAAATATAAACATCTGCATTTAAACCCACAATCAGTATTTTCAATTAAGTATTATAGAATCCAGAATAAAAAAGAGTTTTGATTACTTGTATGTTATGATCTGTGTCTGCATTTTGCAAAACACAATGATAAATCAATCCCATTTGTTTCCTTGCTAGATGAGTGGAAGAAGAAAGTCAGTGAATCTTATGTTATTATAATAGAAAGATTAGAAGATGACCTCCAGATCAAGGAAAAAGAATTTACACAACTAAGGCATACATTTGGGTAAAGTCATCAAAATTATAACTCTTTAAGTGTTTTTAGTATTTATTTTTAGGTGTATTTGTATGTGTGAGTGTGTTTAAATATGTATATACATAAAACCTTAGCTATTACAGTCATATTCTATGCCTTAGATTGCCAGATTATTTCTTCTTGACCACTTATATGTCTTTCAAAATATAAACACCTCACCTCCTTAGAATGAGTCTTGCATTCTATCCTCACTAATGTTTAAAAAGAGAGGAAATTAAGGGCTGTGCTTTGACTATAAACTGTTTTTCATCTGAAGAATCTTCTCTGAAATTAGATCATTCATGTAATTTATGTCAGCAACAAATAGCAAGACTGCTTTTTCCCCGTAGTGGTAGCATATTGACACATTGTTTTCTTTGGACTACTAAGGTATATCTGAGTTTAACAAACACTGTGTTCTTTTTGACATTGAAAGTTTGTGCCTTAATGGAACTGAGTATCATTCTGTTCCTACTTAATTCTGTAAGAACATATAATATCAGCTTTAGGCTTTTAGTGGGTTTAGTTCCATAATAAAAAGAGAAAAATGATCTGGAATAATGTCACAACCTTGAAAAAATGTTAATAAAAGTGGGGCAGGATTGTTATATAGACAACCTAATGGAGAAATTGAATCTGACATTGAGAAACTAGGTATACCTTTGTGTAGTGAGCTGCCTGACTGTAGAAAACTGAGACATAGGCCAATTAGCCATGTCTACATCCACCAATGTTATTCATGTAAAGTACTCATGGTAAAGAACTTCCTCTATTTTACTTAGAAAACAAGTATAGGCCAGGTACACTCCTATAATCCCAAGGATTTGGGAGGCTGCTGGAAAAGGATCAAGAGTTAATGGCTACAGGTAGCCTGGACAATTTAAGAGGACCCTATCTAAAAGTGAAAAATTAGAAAGGGATCAGAGTACAACTCAGTGGTAGATCATTTGCCAAGAATATACAAGGTGTTGGATTCAACTGCACAGTACTAAAAAAGAGAAAACAGTATAAAGCAGTGACCAAAATACATTATATTTTTCAAAAGAAATTTCAAATAAAGTAAGTGTGTAAATATCGCATAACTGACAAAAGAAACCATCCATGTATCATATACTTTATCTGAAATTTACCAATCGAACTAATAAGATTTTCATAAGTATTTAATTTATGAATGAGACATAATTGATTCTGAACCAAAATGATACTGATATTTGTGATGAGATACCAATGTGATACCACTTTTTCAAGCAGTACCACATTATACTCAGATGCAGCAAAGTATTTGAAATTCCTGTGGAAAGGGGATGGGCACTTTGGTATAGTATATTTATAAATTCTCTTTTTGCTGGAAATGTGATATGAATATAGAACTTAATCATAAACCATCTATCTCTTATTGACTCAAATGAATATGATGAAACAAATGAGATCAAATAGAAGGGATTTTCCTCAACCATATAAAGTCAAAGCATCGCTTATTATTATTTTAACTTAGTGAGTATTATGCAAATATGTAAGGCTAGCTTAATCCAGGCATATCCCTTTAAAGATTAGGTTTAACAATGCACTTATGATACAAGCCTTTCTTATACTACATTAACTAGCAGCTGCTTTACAACTCTGCTATAAGTGACGTTTCTTAAGTTCCAGTTAAATGCAACAAATATGATGTTTATGCTGATTGATACTGGGTGCAATAGGTAGAGATCAATGTCAAGGAGCTTACTATAGTCTAGAATCTGAGTGCCAGCTATGTTCAAAGTATTGTTCTACAAATATTATATATAAGACATAATTCTCTGTGGTAAATAATATTAATTTTGGTGAACAATGAACTATAGACAAGACATTGTGACTGTCAAGATCATATGGTTAGTAAGTGCTGGGATGCGGTTTGTTAAGATCTCCTGACTCCATGGATAGAACTCCTCTTACTCCCTGCTTCTTGCTTTAGGAATTCACAATTTGTTTGGGAAGAAACTCACATATATAACAACTCTGGCAGAACAGAAAGTATGGAAAATGCTAAATGGAAAAAGAAACAAGATAATTTTCAAATACACACACCCACACCCATAGGGAGAGAGAGAGAGAGAGAGACAGAAAGAGAGAAAGAGAAAGATAGTGAGAGAGAGAGAGAGAGAGAGAGAGGAGAGAGAGAATCTAATAATTTTCTCTTCTTTGCTGACTCCAACCTTATAACTATAATAGCACTTCTTACATGATGTTGTCTTTATTCATTTGTAGGCCAATCCCCTCACTAGTATATATATATTCATTCAGGGTGCCTCTTTGTCTTATTGAGCCTTATGTATATTTGTATTTATTTGTAATACAATTTGTATAGCACTTGAAAGGGCAAGTTTCACAGTCTTTTTTTTTTTTTTTGACATGTAATTTGGTATTTTTTGCCTATCTTTTTAATAACATGTTGTTTTCCTCATGAATGATGCCTTTGATGTCATACCAAAACTTGTCTGGTCTTCATTAGTGTCTAATGCATCAAACCTCTTTTTGAGGTGGTCTCTGAACTCAGGTGTGATATACTCAAGGCCATATCTTGGCTCTCAAACACTTGTTCTAATTTATTCAGTTTCAGTTTGAACCTGATTCATAATCAGCACCTAGTCTTTGTCTGACTTCTGACATTGAAGTTTTCCATTGTCTCTTTCTACAAATGTAGTCGATTTGGTTTCTTTATGTTCCATCTCATGCATTCCATGTGTATAATTGCCATTTATGTTTGTGAAAAACTATATTTCAGTGAAAAAGTCATTGGTCTGACAAACTTCTATGATGTGATCTGTAGCTCATTTTCCGGCACTAGATGTGACAGTGTTTCTCTGCTATTTATATGTTTTTCTATGGTTAATTATTTTTGAGTGAGTTAGCCATGTCCTTCTCCCTAGGATGTCTTAGTTTGGAAGCTCAGCTGAAGCCTGTCCACCATGGGCGACCCTGCTGCTATCTGTAATACTGGTGGCAGATCTTTCAACATCACAGCAACATGGAAGCCCCCACAGTACAGTAAACTGATGGACATGTGGGGCTTTATATGTGTTTATTTCATATAATTCTAAAAGTATATATGGAAAGTATTTTAGCACAGTGTCTGGCACATGGTTAATACTCAGAATGTCGATTAAAAATAATCATTATTGTTTATGTTAACAACCCCCTGAAGTAGGCAGTGCAATTGCTATTTTATATCTGAATAAAATGAGCTAATCAAATTAAACTGCCTTGAACTAGTTTACACAATTTGAATAGTTGAGCTGTAATTGCCTCCATCTCTATTTGATTTCAAACTGCATGATCTCCATGATCTTGCTTCTCAACCTATGGGAGGGAAATAGAAATACATCAGAATTATCTTCTAAAATTTTCATTCCCTTCATGCCTCTCCATAATTTGTCTATATGCTATGTATCAGAACTTCATCTAGGAATGGGAGTAGAATAACATACTTTTAAGAAGTCACCTTCCTGCCAGTACCTGTTAACATTCCATAATTTCTGAAAACTATTTACATGATTCTTCACGTGCTACTTTTGACACTCTTCCATTTAGATAATTTTGTTGCAAAGTAATTTGAAGTCCTAAGAAATTTTAGAAATACCATATGTTTTCAAATTTCGTTGTCTGGCTTACTTTTTATCTGCCTAATTTTTAACACAAATTTTGAAACATTTCAAAATTTCAGGTAAGTTCTGATTTTCCAGTGCCATAACTTATCAACATAGTCTAACATTAATGTCTTTTTTTCTCATTTTCATCTGTTTGGCAATGAATACTTTGGTGAATAATAATGGTAATTGCACTTTGAAATTGATTAGGCTTGTTATGTACATGAAAATGGTCAAAGGTATGTTTTGTTCCATGAGAATACATAATAATATTTATAGGAAATGAAAGAAGAGAGGGGGAGAGGGAAAGGGAGAGAAATGAAGGAAACTTTCTGGTAAGTATCTTATCTATTTTCTCACTGAAAAGTTCCTCTGAGTGCAGCTGTAATTCAACATACTTATCCTCTAAATGGAACATCTTCACTTTCAGAACCAGAGCCAACTGTACAATTTAGCCATTACACAATGAATAGCTCCAAAAACATTGTAGGCTGACCTTCTTTAAGAAGAGTAAATTTTTTTTTTTAATCAAGGTACTAAGTAGGATATTGAGAGGGGAAATGTTATCATGTAATTGAAATGGACTAAAAGTATTATTTGCCTTGCTTTCATAGTGTATTGTGACAATTAGCAACAGAAGAGAATAAAACAAACACAAGTATCATAAACAACAAAAAGAGCTTAAACCAAATTCACGTTGACTTAGCGTACTTCTCTACTTCTTTTCTTGTTTGTCCAAGTAAAATTTGATATTAATCTCCGGTTCTGTCTCTCTCTCTCTCTCTCTTTCTCATCTGTAACTTGTTATCTTACTTGTTCTTATTCTCTTTCTACTCCAATTATCCTGGCTGTTTTTCTCCCTCCCATCCAATACTATCTCTATCAACCTTTTCCCTATCCCTCTTCTCAAAAGCAACAGTAATAATAATAAGTCAGGTGCTCTGGTGCATGCCTATAATCTCACCTAGAAGGGAGACTAAGACAGGAAGATCATGAGTTTGAGGCATGAGGCAACCTATGCAACTTAATGAGACCTTGTTTCTGAGTAAAATAATTTTTAAAAGGGGCTTTGGGTGCAGCCCAGTGATAGAGCGATTGCATATTATGCTTGAGGCCCAGGTCAAACTGCAAAATAACATTACTAATAACACAGGACTGCATCATCATCATCATCATCATCATCATCATCATCATCATCATCATGAAATGAAAATATGTCAATAATTTAGTAAAAATTGTTATAGCAGCTAATATTTCTAAAAGTCTTACATGATCTAACCTATTTAAATATCACAAGAACCTTACGATAAATGTTATCTAAATTTTATAGTATTTTGCTACTCTTGTTATGTCACTATATCACAGTTATTGCTTATAGTATGAATGAATGAATATAATACACATTGTAAGTTTGCAAATGTCTGGGTGATATTAAACACCCATATGTTTCTAGTTATTTCTTTGGGATACATATTGAGAAGAGATATAATTGTTAAATTTTTGGTTTCTGTTATTTGATGTGGAAAATCTACAAGGAACTACACAAGAAATATCACCCAGCCACATGAAACCTAATTGATCAATGTGGGAAAGACTATCCATAACAAATCTTTACCTTTCTTTCTTTCTTTTGTTAAATTTCAGCCAATAATTAATTTTCAAAATGTATCTATTTCTCTAAATACTTTTTACAGCAATGTGTTATGTTTTGGCCAATTGCTCAAATGTTACATTTTAATAAGTTTCTACTTGTAGTCATATCAGATGTCTTCTGGAAAGGATGAGGCCATGAGAAATAAGTTTAATTGGATCACAAAATTGTGTACTTTTCTGGATAAAAGGTGAAGGCTGAGAAAAAGAATTCAATATGCTATAAGAAAGGAAGTAACTTCTGGGTACAAAAATACCACTATTAATCATTAAGGACAGAATTTATTATTAGAAATATATTCATAATAGTGATTTCATTTTAATTAAGAATTTTATCCATGCCCTGGCAAGAACTATGAACTCATTAGCATATGTTAGGTTAGCATATGTCATGGCAGGTGTTGAAAAATGTAAGGGGAAATTAAAATAATAAATTGAGCCTAGAGTATTAGAATATATAAGTGAGGTTCAAGTGGTAGTGAATTTGACAAACACAACTACTTTAGAAGAGGCAATAGAGAAGAAAACCAAATTTTCTGTCCTAGAAATGATTTCTTTAAAATCTTGAATTTTTTTAATTTCATATATCAAAGCACACATTTGACTAGTAGTTTATGGGAAGTAAAATTTAGGATTCAAATTTAAGAAGCAACTCATCTTAAAAATTGCATTGTAGTTATTAAAGTTAAACTAAAAATTGTGCTATTAAAATCACACTTGGCTCTTAAATATTACAGAAGTCTTTTCTCTATTGATTCATTTTGTTGCATATGTTCAAGAAGAATCAACTTGAAGAGAGTAAAAGTAACACTCAGATACTCATTTTGAGCAGGGAACTCTGTAAGACTCTATAATGAGTCATTTATGGATGATCAAGTCTACTTCAAGATAGAGATAAGGAATAATCGTTGATTTAAAAAAATCACTAATATAGTCAGTTGTGGTGGCACTCACCTGTACTCCTAGCACCTTGAGAGGGAGAGGCAGGAGTATAGCAAGTTCAAGGCCAGAGGCAGCCTGTGTAACTTGGTGAGATCCTGTCTCTCAAGATAAAAAATTTTAAAAGGACCTGGGGTGCAGATCAGTGGTACAGCACTTAAAAATTACATGTGAGGCCCTGGGTTCAACCTCCCAGTACCAGAAAAAAGTGTCACTAATTTAATCGTGTTTTCAATTTTCATTGTGTAAACAATAGACATTCGTTGTTCTTGTTGTTTAATAAAGAAATAGCCTTTGGTGTCTTGTACTTTCTGTTCATTCAGTATTTATGTTTTTTTGCAAAGCTGATAGCAGTAGTAAAGATCATGACTAATGCTTCAGAAAGTGGCAGAATTATATCTAGCACGTTTATACCTAGGACTGATTTAAAAGTTCTACAAATTTTTTTAAAAAGTTCTACAAATATTAAGGAGACTTGAAAACAACCTGAATTGAGCATTAAGAGCTAGAGATGGCTCACTTAGTAGGTGTTGAGTACGTGATGTCCCAGACTTACTTACTGAATAGATCATCAAAGTTAGAACATGTCAAATAAAGTGATTTTCATATCAACCTCTATTTAATTCCACTGGCTTTTTGTTCTTGGAATATCTCTAGTGTCAAAAATTGTTTTACATTTTAATGATGCCTCTGGGCTTGTGTTATAACTGTATGATTCCAATAGTTGTTCCTGAGTTACTGACAAATGCTAGGTGTCACAATAGTGAACCTGGTCACTGTTTTTTAAAACACATGAAGTCAAAGTCACTTTTAGGATCCTAAGTGTCCCTGTGAGCATAGAATGCTTATATCTATAGAACTGATTGTGAAAATCAGGAAGCTTTATAAGCTGTCAAATGTTAAAGGTCAAGGAAAGTAATGGTCGTGAAAATTTGTGCTAAAATTCTTCCAATTTTACATCTCCAAAAGAAAAGTTTTACTGTCACAATAAAATTGGCAATAGTAATAACCATACAATAATAATTTTTGACTACATATCATGTATCAGGTACTATAGTAAGCACTTCATTTATTCTTCACAGCATAATGTTATTACATATAATTTCACTCATAACTGAATAAATTGAGACTTTGAAATGTTAAATAATTGGTCCAAATTGGGAAAAAGAAAAAACCACTTAAAAGGCAGAATCAGGATAGGATTTGAATCCCAATGTAACTGTGGGGATCAAGCTTTCAAGGATTATATACACCACTGAAATAATTTCTACTTAAAAAATATCAAAATATGACAGGTATTGCTATGTAATATTGGAGACACACGTTGAAAAGATAACTTTTTAAATAGTTTTCTTCTTACGCAGGGGCTCCAGAGCTTTTCCTTCTTTCTGTATTTGTAATTAAATTCATTATGGTTAGCTCAAAAGAAAGTTCATCTTTCAGCGTTTTGGTCTTAGGATGCAGGTTTGTTGTATAGTTCTGTACATTAACAGTGTCCTCACTCTCCTTCCCCACCTCAACACATTTTGTTGTTGTTGTTGCCTCGTGATCTTGTGTGTTTCATTTGCTGGATAAAAGATACACCACAGAAGAAATGCCAAAGCTGTTCAGAGCTTCTGAATCATAGTCTATCAATATCTTTAGTTGACAGTTTTCTTTCTCTTTCTATTTGTGGACATTCATGTCCTACAAATGTTAAAAGGAAAGAAAATCCAGTCCACCTAGATTGAAAAGCAGAGTTTAGCTCTACCAAATACCTGTGCTATTTGAAGTCATAACCACAGACCTCTGTAAATAGAATGCATTTCCAGTATGAGCAACTGAATGCACTTTGTTTAGGGGAGGAACATGCTCATGTCGATGAAAGCAAACCATTTGGCTTGTCATTGTTACTTAAGGCATTTCACTGAGACCTTTCAATGTCCCTAGACTTACAGGCTTTCTCTTCTTAGCAATACCTTGGAGAATACCACTCTATTGTTGTTGTTGTTGTTGTTGTTGTTGTTGTTGTTGTTGTTTTAAAATGCCAATAGCTTTTGATATTCTTAACTGAAAGCCTTGATGCTAATATTCTGCATTCATAGAACCTTTCAAGTTTAAGTATTTTACAAATGATAAGAGTCCTTGGCTCACTCACCAAAGACTACCCCATCTCTCTAAAGCTTCTGAGATTTAAATAGACTGGAGGCAGCTGGAAATCCACCTAGGAGGCCAAGGATGTGATCTCATTTCCACTGCAAAATATCCTGGAGCAGGTAGGACCTCAAGGGGTCAAGAATTTTAGCTTTATATTCCTTTTGAAAGGCTACCTGTGGTTCTCTGAGGGCCTCCTAGGGCAATGGTCTTTGTTCAGACAAAGGCAAAGAATTCATTAATCCAATCACTCTTCTCACCTGGGACTGTATCATAGTAACTTACAAGAGTACAGACCTTTTTTATCTGTAGAATCTGACCCAGCCAGAGTACAAGAAAACTTTGCTGCAGGCAGAAATTGTAAAACGTTTGGATTATATTCCTTTCTCTGGTCCGTTATCAAAAACTGTGCTACCTTTTTTCTTTCTTTCTCTCCTTTCCTTTTCTTTTCTTTCTTCTTAATTTTAATTCTCCATATAAAAGGTTCAAAATTCTTTCTCTAGTTGCAAAAATTTCTAGAAAAACATATATCTGAATTTGTAGTAACAAGATTTCCTTTTATAATTTTCAAATGAAATACAATATACTAAAAAAATGAGTTTTGTCATTATCTGTAACATATTTTTTCAGCTCTGATGAAGCCTTCAGTAAAGTCAATTTAAATTACCGCACTGAAAATGGGTTGTCTCTACTACATTTATGCTGCATTTGTGGTGGTGAGTACTTGAAACTCGATACCTTTTAAACTGGTAGTATATACATATGATCAGTGATTCTACCTGTTTAATAGTCTGCTACAAAATTCTATTTATACTCAATTTCCTCTTTTGCTTTGCTGTCTCCAAACCTGGTAATCTTCAGTGGAAGCAGTAAATACCAGGCAGATCTTCCATTAGATTTGTCTCCCAAAGTTTCCTTGTGCTCCTACTCTAAACCAAGTCACTTAGTTTGCTCAGAAATCAAAAAGCACTTTTCAATATTGGACATGCCAGTCAGGGATTAGGTTAAATTCAGGAACACTTAAAGCATTCCCCAAAATATTATCAAACCACTGCTTAACAATAGGCAGTAAGAGTATGTGGAAAGTACTAAGTGCTGAAGATCAAATTGAAAAGTGAAGATTGATCAAAGTGATGATCAAAGGTTTAATTTGGCTTATATTTTGTTTTGTTAGTGTATCCCAAGTGCATATAATGGTGTGTGCCATACAGTAGCCACTCACTAAATATCTTGAATTGACAAATGAGTAGTTAATATTTATTCTATTAATCAAGGTGAACTCAAGATTTTTAATAGAAAAATTGTGTGTAATTACCAACTCTCCCCATATACCTTAAACATTTCAAACAAATGAATCAGTCTCTGCTTAACAGATTGTTGTTGTTAGTTGCCATTGAGTTGGTGTCCCGACTCATAGTGACCCTACATACAATAGACGAAACACTATTGTCAGTGCTTCTCTGCTATTCATAGGGTTTTAGTGGCTTATTTTATTTTGGGAGTGGATTGTCAGGTCCTTCTCCCAAGGCTATAGCACCTGGTGTTCCCAAGCGGTCTCCTGGGAGACCACCTTTATTTCAGTTTCAGAGAATAGTACTAACCAGGCCTGACCCTGTTTAGCCTCTGAGATCTGACAGGATCTGGTCGGACACCACAGTGGTACAGCTGCAGGTACTTACTAGATTATCTTCCCCAATTTAAACATGCCTACCCAACTTCAGTCTTACTCTCCATAAAGCCTTCATCTAAATAAGCTCTACTGTTAACTATGTTCTAAGGAATCGTCTACAACTAGACTTTCGTCTAAGCTTTTCCATAAATAGTTTAAGATGAATTCATTCATGATTTTCTGATTTAAAGCCATCTGATGATTAGAGCACAGAATAAAAAAGTAAGAAAAATGCATCAAAATACAGATCACTAATATAAAGTTTTAAAAGCATAATAAAAATGTTTATTTTTAAGTAAAGCTGTCAATTAATAGAAAATCTTACAAATAGCCTATGAACAGCCGCTTGACATTTTCAGACAGCAGAATGACATTTACCATTAAGTCAAAGGGAGATTTTAAAGTCACTTTGCCCACCCCCACAATGATTTAGCCTTTATTTTCTCTCCAAGGCAACAAGTCACATATTCGAACCCTTATGTTAAAAGGACTGCGACCATCTCGGCTGACAAGAAATGGATTTACAGCATTGCACTTGGCAGTTTACAAGGTATGACATTTTCATTCCCATAAACACTGAATTAGAACCAAGGATAGTATGTGTCTTTAGACTTTCTTTTTGGAGTGTTGGGGAGTTGTGGGGAAATAAGTAATAAAGGAAAACTTCTTGAGTGACCAGAGGCATTACATTACTGCATGGACTTCTTTCTCTTTATCAAGGAAGCATCTTCTATCCCCCAGGCACATACGACTTTTAGGCTTTCTGTGTTTAACTCATTTAATTCCCATGAGTAAACAACTATTACCTCCAAGGTTACATGGTTGTCCAGCCAGTATTTAAGAACAGACTGTTTAGCTCCTGTCCTAGAACTCACCAGGACACCAGGCTGCCTCTGTAGAGAGAGATGAAGTTGTATCTGAGGAGGATTGAAGCTGTCGTCGTCGTTTTCTGAATGTTTTCCATAATAAAGTATTTCTAGAGCTCTCCTGGGCTGGGATTTAGCTCAGTTGGTAGAGCGCTGCGCTGCAGTCTCTGAGGTCCCAAGTTCAATTCCCAGCACCGCAAAAATGGGAGAAGGACCTGGCAATCCACTCCCAATGCAATCCCGAAACAATCAGCCATTGAAAACCCTATGAGGGTCGCTATGAGTCGGATACCGACTCAATGGCACCTAACAACAACAACAACAACAGAGCTCTCCTTAGTTTCCTTCTTTAATTTCTACCTTTGCTTCAGTTGTTTGTTTCTCTTCAATTGAGCTCTGGTTCCAACCCAGTCTCAGTACCAGATAGAAGACTCAGGATAAAAATGGATGAGACAAACTGGCTTATTTGGTGTTGGACTTAACCCTGAAGATTGTCACAAATATATATTTATATAATATGTAGATTATATAAGTTACATAATACAAATATAAAACACTCATTGTTTACCGTAACAGTTTCCAGTTACTCTGTACTAATAATGAGCTAAATACCATACTAAGTTTAATCTGGTAAAATGCATCATTCTATTTATAGGAGAGTAATGAATTCACCAATTATTGTGTCTCGGAATGTATGTCAGAGTCACTCATGCACATATTATCACACTATGTCTTAATCTCACCTCCTTACCTTAAAAGCTGCTTGCTTTTATGTTTAGTCTAATAGAAATTACAGTGTCATGAACATTTCCTTACAATGAGTGAGTTGTTTTTATTGTTAGGTGCCATTGAGTTAGGTGTCCAACTCATAGAGACCCTACGTACAACAGGCAAAACAGTATTGTTACTGCTTCTCTGCTATTCATAGGATTTTCAATAGCTGATTGTCTTTTGGGAGTGGTTTGCCGGGTCCTTCTCCAAAACCTACAGCGCCTGCTGTTCCCAGGTCGTCTCCTATCCAAGTACTAACCAAGCCTGACCCTGCTTAGCTTCCAGGATCTGATGGGATCAGACACCACAGTTGTATAGCCACAGGCATGAGTTACTGTCCCATAAATAGGACAGTGTGATAATGGGTTGATATATATTATTTCTGTAGTTATTAAAAAAACTTTTTAAAATTTACATTAGAAGTTATTTTACAGAAAAAGCAACTTAATATTAAAGTCAGATATGTAGTTAATATTAGTGTAGCAATTAGGATGTAGTACAGTTGACTCATAACTCCCAGACTCTCATTGTTATATTATGTATTTGGTTCTTTATCAATTTCATGTGAGTCTGTGGAAGGGTTTTATTTCAGTTTTGTGTGTGCAGGTGTGGGAGGAGGACAGTTATTTGCATCCCCTCAACCTCTTAAGATTTTACACTGTGGGGAAAGAGAGCCATATTTCCCCATGATTCAGATTCATATACTCCTGTGATTCATACTGTAAAACATCTGAAGCTGAGCCCTTTTCATACCCAGCCAATGCCTAGTTAATTCTGATTTTCTTCTGAGAGAAAGCCATAGTTAAGTGCTAAATTGTCTTTAATACCTGCTAATCATCCTACTATACTCAAATGGTGGCTGACTTGAGGATGTAAGAAATAATATCTAAAGTTGGCTTTATTACTGAAAGGCAGGGTGTGAAAGTAAAAGGGCTCTAAGGAATAGGAAGCTTTTGATGGATAGCCTAGGCAATATGTGAAAGCATGAATTTTGAGCTTAGCTGTCTGGGAGATTCTTTCTGTATTGGTTCATTTTGCTAAGGTTTAGCAAGACACCAGTACACAGATGGGTTGTGAATGACATAGTGTTATAATCATTAGAGAATATATTTCTTCCATCTCTGCTTAAAAAAAACTGAATTTCCATTTTTGAGTTCTCTTTGCTCTATTTCTTATATTTTCATATGTTTTAAAGGGTCCCTGGGCTATAACTTTTTTCAGAGCAAGTTTAAGTAAATTTAGATTCTTTATGAAATTAAAGTAAGCAAAAAATCCTGAAAAGACCATAAAAGAATACCTGATTATTCTGCATATTTCTTAACATTTGTAAAAAAACAAGTTAGAGTTACCATTACAATTTAAACACAAAGCCAATATAAAGCATTCACACTGCCAGTGCATTAAATCTGTTGTTAGGTGCCATCCAGTCAGGTCTGACTCATGGCAATCCTATGTACTACAGAACGAAACACTACAGAACACTGTGCCGTGCACATGATCTTTTTTTTAAATATTTGAGTCCATTGTTATAGCCACTGTGTTTCTTCTCACTTTGAGTAGTACACATCTGCAAATGGAGTTCCCAGGAGCTTTACTCTGTTCTCATTATTAAGGTTGACTCTTCTTTGAGGAGGTAACTCTTTCCCAGTTGTCTTTTGAATGCCTTCCACCTGGGAGGCTCATTTTCCAGCACTGTATTTGACAGTGCTTCACTGCTATTCATAGGATTTTTCAATGGCTAATTTTTTCGGGTGTGGGCTGCTGGGTCCTTTTCCCTACTCTGTCTTAGTCTGGAAGCTCGGCTGAAACCTGTCCACCATGCGGGTTCTTGCTAGTATTTAAAATTCTAGTGACATAGCTTTCACCATCACAGCTACATGCAAGCCCCTACAGCATACAAGCTGACAGACACATGGGAGCATTAAATCTAGTTCTGATTATTTCTTGGCTGAACCACTGGAAAAAGTACCTAATTCATTTTGGACACTAGTTCCCTTCCCTATTCTGATATATGTATTTTTATTTTAAAATTATTACTATCTTTAAAAAATTGCAAGAATGTTATTAAAAAAACTCCTGTATATACTGATTTACTGATTTTGCCTCATTTCCATTATTGTTGTATTTTTCTGAGCTTTCATTTGAAAGTAAACTGAAGACAACACACCTTGTTGTCACTAATACTTTAATCTTTATTTCCTAAGAAAAAGGACATTTACATATATAACTCCAATGTAATTATAAAATCAAAAAATTTTGCATCTATTAGATACTAGTCACATAGTATCACAAATTCAAATTAGACTGTTTCAATTGCATGCTTTATAATTTTTTTCAAGCTGAGAATTCAATACAGAATCATGTTTTTTGGTGTTTTTATTTTAGTAATATCCTTTAATATGAAAATTCCTCAGGCTATTCATCCTTTTCTTCATAGTAATATTTTTGATGCTGATAGTGCTGTTATTTCTTTGATTTTTTTAGATATTGCAGTTAAACTTTATTTGGTTCATTTCACTCAAAGTGAATAGTGTAACTCTTACATATTTATTGGTCACACCAATAGCTTTCTTACTTATATACTCTGAGATGCTAGGCCTGCCTCATGGCTGGGTAGTTTTTATCAATGGCTTCATCTCTGCTCTCATTAGTAAAAATGGAGAAGATGTTTAGTTTTTTTACTGTTATGTGATGCTTAACCCTAACACTTTTTGTCTTGTTTTTGTTTGTTGGATTTTTTGATAGGAATTAGGTTTGCTGAGGCATAGTATACACACAACAAAATTTGAAATTTTAAGCATACAATGGACAAATTTTGAAATATATAGTTATACAACCATTATTACAATCATGATGTGTTATTGTTGTTAGGTGCCATGGAGTCAGATTGGACTCATAACAACCCTAAGTATAACAGAATGAAAGAGACACTAAATCTAACTCTGCTTCTATAATATCCATAGGATTTATCAAAGGCTGATTGTTTTGAGAGTGGACTGCCAGGTCCTTTTCCCATTTTTGTGGTGCTAGTATCAAACTCAGGGCCTCAGCCAATGTAAAGCAAGCACTCTACCAACTGAGCTAAATGCTAGCCCTGAGCTAAACACCAAACCAATCATGATGTAGGATATTTGTTATGCTCATATCCCTTCATGCCCTTTTGTAGTCAGTTTCCTCTGCTCTTCCTCCATGTTTTCCTTTAAATTATTAACCCTGTTATTGTTGCTATTGTTGTTAGTTGCCATCAAGTCAGGTCTGACGTATAGTAACCCTCATAGGATTTTCAATAGCTAATAGAGTTTTCAATGGCTTATTGCTTTGGGACTGCTTTAGCAGTGGATTGGCACATCATTTTCCCATTTTTGAAGTGCCATGGATGGAACCCAGGTCCTCAGAGAGCATAGAGCAGTACTCTACCAACTGAGCTAAACCCCAGCCTCGAACCTCTTATTAGTAACTATTTTAAATGCCCTATCTGTTGTTTTCACTTCTGGATTAGTTCAGTTTTTGTTTCTATTGAATGAATACATTTTAGTTTGAACACAGATCAAATTTTCTTGCTTCTTCTAAATTGACTTTTTATTGCATGCTATGCATGTGTACTATGTGTTATAGAAAATATTCATCATGTCTTATTCCTTTAAAGGGCATTGGGTTTATTGTGGGGGCTTCTGTGTTGACGTGATGCTGAAAGCTATTATAACTGTACTACAGATCCCAGCAGGGTTCCCTATTGTAGACAGGTTTCACCTGAGCTTCCAGACTACGCAGACTAGAGAGAAGAACCTGCAACCCACTCCAGAAATAATTAGCCATTGAAAACCCTATGGATAACAAAGAAACACTATCAAATATAGTGCCATAAAATGAGCACCCCAGGTTGAAAGATTACTGGGGAAGAGTTGCTTCCTCAAATTAGAGTCTACCTTAATGATTGGAAAGGAGTAAAGTCCCAGGGACTTTGATTTGCTGATGTGGCATGACTCAAAATGAGGAGGAACAACTGTAGATATCCATTAATTTTTGGAATGTGGAATGTACATAGTAAGAGTCTAGGAAAACTAGAAATCATCAAAAGGGAAATGGAGCCCAAAAACACTGACATTCTAGGCATCAGTGAGCTAAAATGTACTGGCTTGGGGCATTTTAAATCAGAAAATCATATGGTCTCGTATGCTGGGAATGACTCATTAAAGAGAAATGGAGTTGCATTCATCATCAAAAAAGACATCTCAAGATCTATTGTGAAGTACAGTGCTGTCAGTGATAGAATAATGTCCATATGTCTATGAGGAAGGACAGTTTATATGATTATTATTCAAACATACACACCCAGCACTAAGGCCACAAATGAAAATAGGGAAGAATTTTACCAGCTCTTGCAATCTGAAATAGATTGAATATGCAATCACAAGTACTGATAATTACTGGTGACTAGAATGCAAAAGTTGGAAATGAAGAAGGTTTAGTAGTTAGAAAATATGGTCTCAGAGACATAAAGGATATTGGAGACCATATGATAGAGTTTTGTCAGACCAATGACCTTTCCATTGCAAATAAATTTTTCCACCAGTATACATGGTGGCTACACACATGGATTTCATCAGATGGAACACACAGGAACAAATTGACTACACTTGAGGAAAAAGATGGTGGGAAACCTCAATAACAAAAGTCAAAAGAAGACTAGGTGCTGATTGTAGATCAGACCATCAAGTACTCATAAGCAAGTTCAGACTGAAACTGAAGAAAACTAGAACAAGTGTACAAAAGCCAAAGTATGACCTTTAGTATATCCCACCTGAGTTCAGAGGCCACCTCAAGAACAGGTTTGATATGACAGATACCAATGATCAAACACTAGATTAATTGTGGCATGATATCAAAGACATCATTCATGAAGAAAGTAAAAGGTTATTAAAAAGATAGTAAAAAAAGAAAAGACCAAATTACATGTCAAAAGAGACTGTGACACTTCCTTTTGAACACTGAGCAGCTAAAGTAAGTGGAAGACATGATGAAGTTAAGGAACAAAACAGATGATTTCAAAGGGCAGTTTGAGAAGACAAAATCAAATATTATAATGACGTGTTCAAAGAGCTGGAGATAGAAAACCAAAAGGGAAGCACACACTCTGTTTTTCTCAAGCTTAAGGAATTGAAGAAAAAAAATCAAACCTCAAGAGGCAATAGTGAAAGATTCTAGAGGGAAAATATTAAATGATGAAAGAAACATCAAAAGAATATGGAAGGACTACATAGAGACACTGTACCAAAAGTAATTAGTGGATGACCACCCATTCCAAGAGACGGCATACAATCAGGTACCAGTGGTACTGAAAGAAGAAGTGGAAGCTGCCCTGAAGGACTTGGCAAAACACAAGGCTCCCAGAATTGATGGAATATCAATGGAGATGTTTCAACAAACAGATTCAGCATTGGAAATGCTAACTTATGCCAAGAGATCAGAAAACAACTACTTGGCTAACTCACAGGAAGAGATCCATCTTTGTGCCTATTCCCCAAAATGAGTATCCAACAGAATGCAGAAATTATCGAGTAACATAATTAATATTTCATGCAAGTAAAATTGTGGTAAATACCATCAAGAGAATTATTTGGAAGGGACATCTGTTGAAAGAAAAAGAAGAAAGCAAGATTAGTTAAGAACAACTCTTATCTCATAATATAGACCTCATAAAAACCTATGCCAGCTCCATGGGGAGTTCCAGAGCAAAAATTGTTCCCTAGATGATGTCTGTATTGGGTGGAGATTAGTAGGCCCTTTTAATCTTTTTTAGTTGTTGCCTGGGACTGCTCTATGTAGAGTGACCACAGCTCTAATGTTATATACCCATACTCGGGGGAAAAGGGACATAAAATTCACATCTTAGTTGGACGAGAATTAATCACCAAAAGATATATTATTTCTACAATCAGAGGAAAGTGAGTTCTTAGACATCTAAAACCAAAACTCCAGTTTATTTTATTTCATTTTTATTTTATTTTGTCCATTTCATTTTAGACAGTCTTACTATATAGGCCAGGCTGGAATTAAACATGTAATCTTCCTGTCCAAGCATCTAAGTCTAGTTTATTATTTTATTCTGAAATAGAATTAACAAAAATTCTTCTTAATGTTTTTCATGTATGTAATATTGCGGTAGAGAATTGAGCTCTTTGATACGGTGGCTACTTACTATGGTTTTATCCATAGTAACAATCACAGAGTTAACAATGGGCAGGATATTTGACATTGTTTTACAGTTTTATGGGTGGGACAAAGAGTTGCTATCCCTACAAAACACTTTCATCCATTTCATAAATTTTGCAGGTATAATCTTTTAATCTTTTTTTAAAAATATTATTTATTTATTTTTTATTTTTGCAGTACTTAGGGCCTCACACATACTTTTGCAAGTGCCCTAGCACTGGGCTGCACCCTCAACCAAGTGTTTATTTTTATTTTGAGTCAGGGTCTTACTAAGCTACACAGGCTGTTTCTGGTCTCAAATTCTTGATCTTCCTGCCTCAGCCTTGTGAGTCACTGGGATTGCAGGCATGTACCTTATTTAAATCCTATTTTTTCAAGAACATAGTTGGGCCACTTATTTTTTATATACCTATACTTCCATATGGTGAGAAAATGGGAGAAGGACATGGCAATCAAGTCCCAAAGCAATCCTGAAACAATCAGCCAATGAAAACCCTTTGAGGGTTGCTGTGAGTCGGACACTACTCAATGGCACCTAACAACAACAATATACTTCCATATATGGATTTTCTTCTGTTTAAAAATCAAAAATATTGCATCCATGAATGTATTATAAAAGGGTCATTTTAGCCAGGTGTGGTGGCGCACACTTGTATCTCAGCAGTTTGGGAGGTGGAGGCAGGAGGATCTCAAGTTCGAGACCAGAGGTAGTCTGTGAGACCCTGTCTCAAAAAGTAAAAAAATGGGGTGGGGGTGCAGCTCAGTGGTCCAGCACTTGCAAAGCATGCAAGCACGAGGCCCTGGGTTCAACCCCCAGTCCAGAAAAAAAAAAGGTTCATTTTATAATGTCTCTGTGTATCTTACTGAATAATAATCCTATAAATTTAGTTAGGGACTATACAAAAGAAAATCTACCAGTTTCCTGGAAAACTATTCCTATGCAAGTCTTAAAAGCCTATTTTTTTAAAAAAATAAATTGCTATTATATACTTTTAATATATCATAAAGTGCATGAAATAAAAATAAGATCAGCTTTATAATATTCAAAGTTTGCCTAATGTTTGCATTTTACATGGAAATACTTTCCGGTATGTAATGCCATGTAGTTGACATTTATATTTTTTCCATTAGGGCAACATATGTCTATAGAGTAGGAGAGAAATGTTTGGGACCTTACCATTTAAATTAACAAAAGTCCATCCTCTCAAGTTTTTCCTTCAGACTAGAATTAAGGAAAAATCAGCTACATTACTATGTTGTTGTTGTTAGGTACTGTCGAGTCAGTGTCTGATTCATGGCGACCCTATGTACAACAGGCAAACACTATTGTTGGTGCTTTTCTGCTATTCGTAGGGTTTTCAATGGCAGATTGCTTTTTGGGAGTGGATTGCCAGGTTCTCCCAAAATTACTATAGAGAGTCAGAAGTTTGTTAGGGACTGTGAAGTCCAGTAGTCCTGACTTTGTATCTAGCTCCAACATTTACAAACCATTAATATTCAACAAGTTCTTTAAATTCTTTGGGTCTGATTATTATTAACCATAAAATAGGAACAATAATGTTTTTCTTATCATAGATAAGTTGTGAACATTATATGAGGTGATGCAGGTAAAATATTTTGCATGGCACTTGGCTCATAGTAAACAACTTATAAGTAGTCATGTTATCCTCTTTAGCATAGACTGTTAAGGTAAATTTTCTATCATGATAGTATTTAATAATATAGTATTTATATCAATCAAATATCAAACTGGAGAAATTAAACAAAGATATAAAAGGACATTTTGATAATTTATTACTTTTAACTAAAACCATTTGCTATTCCAAAGGAATTATAGTATGCTTCTCAAATTCCACAAATGTTGACTATATAGGAAAAAAATATAAAGTCACTTGTGGAAAGGATGAATTTGTGTTTACTAGAGACTGCATGACAGATAAATATTTCATATGGTACATGATTTACATATAATTTATTTTAATTTAGCCTAACCGTACTTGTTATATGATAGATATTCATTAATAAATATTTGTTTGATGAAACAGTGTTAATCTATCTACTGATTTATCAATTCTTTGTATGTTAAATATATAAACCATTCATCAGTTTTATATATTGCAACTATTTCCACAATTTGTCACTTGTCTTAAAATACTTTTAACACTTTAATTTGCTCAAATATATATTTCCTTGTATTCTAAAATGATTTTATGCTTAAAAACATCTTCCCCATTTTCCATATTTAAATTTATGTCAATCCATAGGGAAAAATGATTTAAGGCAATGTCTTTCCCATTTGTCTCAGTGAGTACTCATATCTTTATCCTCTGTTATTCAAAATTAAATGTTAGTGGTGAAGTTAGAGTTATCTCCCGTGAATTGTTTTTCTCTGCAGTAGAAGTTCTCAGTCCCTGGCAGCCTATCCACTGATAAACTAGTTAACATTGCCTAATTTCCAGTACTAGTACAGAATTTCCATATTTTAGTCGTTTAATTGTTTCAATAGCTAACTAATGAAGAAGAGAAACTGCTGTCATGCAAAAGAGGTAAAGAGAAAGTGAAAGAGAAGCTAGGTGATGAATCAAATCATTATCTTATTTGGAAGTTCCGACTGAGGATGGAAGTGAACCCCAGACTCCTATGTCCAGTAGTAATAAGTTCTATTGAGTATTTTGAGGCCAAATACCTAGTAAGTGCTTAATATATATTATTGCCTGCAGCTGTACCCACGTGGATTCTGATCCCCTCAGATCTTGGAAACTAAACAGGGTCAGGCCTGGTTAGTACTTGGATGGGAGATCACCTGGGAAGACCAGGTGCTGTAGGCTTGGGAGAAGGATCTGGTAACCCACTCCCTGAAACAATCTGCCACTGAAAACTCTATAAATAGCAGGGAATCAGTATATACTGTTTTGCCTGTTGTACGTAGGGTCTCTATGAGTCAGATACCAAATCTATGGGACCTAACAACAACAACATATATTACTACAACAGTTGTAAGATGGATATAGTTACTGTCCCCTTTTTATATAACCAAAGAAACCAGTGAAAAGATATTATAAAACTTGCTCCAGTTCACAGTTACTAGCTGAGCTGGGATTCAAAGGAAGTTAGTTCTACAATCAGCAATCATATCCTGCATTATATACAACTCAAATTTAAAATTTGGAAACAAAACATTTTATTTCCTGAGTCTTCCCTCTCTCTGTATCATTTTATTTCCCTGCTATCTATTGCATGTGGAAAATATCCAGATACTCCATATCATAGTTTAAAAGGCCTTACAAGTTCAGACATCTTTGACTTCAACTTGATCATTTCTTGTTTCTTCTTGTTTTTAACCACCTTCTAACCAACCACTGCCCATCTTTCTGGACCCATCAACCTTGTTTCCCTCATGGGACTTTTGCAATACATAGCAATGCTATTCCTTGAAATTGTGCCTAGGATTTCTCTTTTTGGCATTTACTTTTTAATCTCAAAGGTTACTTCAGTGAAGCTCTCCCTGATTGTTGTTGTTGTTGTTGTTAGGTGCCGTTGAGTCGGTATCCTACTCATAGCGACCCTCATAGGGTTTTCAATGGCAGACTGTTTCGGGATTGCCTTGGGAGTGGATTGCCAGGTCCTTCTCCCTGATTATTCAACTTAATGTAGTCATCTAATCATCTGCCTGTTTTATCCTATAGGCATTGGTACTTTATGCTGCTGTATAATATCTTATTTATTTTCTGTCCATTCATATACAACCAGTAAAATATAATCTTTATGAGAACAAAGATTTAACTGTCTTACTGCAGTGTCCTCAGTGCTCAGAACCATGTTTGACACACCATATATGCTCAATAACTTTCTAGTATATAAAATATTTATTGAAGAGGGTAGTGATGTGTTGAAAACTGGATGGGGGAAATTTATTTGATAGCAGTGAGGAGGATAGACTGCAATAAAAAAAAGTAGAAATTAGGAAAAGAAAGATGAGAAGTATAAACGAATCAAAACCAAAGGATTCTGAAACCAGTTTAATTGAAAGTATTATAGGTCATTTGGAATAAGAAAGTGCCATTAATAAAGATATGGGAGAAGGGCCTGGCAATCCACTCCCAAAGCAATCTGGAAGCACTCAGCCATTGAAAACCCCATGAGGGTCGCTATGAGTCAGACTCGACGGCACCTAACAACAACACAACATTAATAAAGATAAGAAACACTTAGAAAATGACTGCTCAGACTGGGAAAATTACAAATGGTACTCAGAAGAACAGTGTAGAATTTGAGATAACATTGATAAACAAAACATATGAGACTCAGACTTAGCATAGAAATCAGGACCCAAGACAAAATTTACCTATTATGTAGGAGTTACTAAAGGTAATAATTAGAATGGGAAAGTGGCTTAGCACTAACCCCCTAAACACACTTTTAGAAGACAGACAAAAACAAAGAAATGACAATAAAAAGGAAATTGGAACTATATGGTTTTATTTTTCTTAGGTGCCCTGGAGTTGAGTCTGACTCATAGTGACCCTCATAGGGTTTTCAATGTCTGATTGTTTCTAGGATTGCTGCAGGAGAGGATTGCTGTGGGAGTGGATTTATAGGAAAGCAAAAAGGAGGAGGATTGGAAGAAGAAGATATGGCTCAACTATAGAGAGGAATAGAATGATTATAAGGAAAGATATTGGTTTTGATAAATAGTTTACCTTCTGAAACTTAGAAAGCAATTTTGTGAGAAAGATGAGGCAGATAGAAGAAGCAGTTTTGATTTCTCTTGATAATGCAAAGAGGGAAAACAATCTCCCGCATTAAGTAGAGTGAGAAAAGCAAGTTTCAATTTGTAAGGAATACAATATACTCAGATGAGTGAGACTTGGCATATATCTAAATGAATGGATTCTTGGGTATAAATCACTAACAATTACTACAAAAATGAGATCAGAGCTATCATCCATATCAATAACTTTTTCTGTGCTGCTGTTGTTAGGTGTCATAGAGTCATTGTCTGACTCATAGCAACCCTCATGGGGTTTTCAATGTCTGATTGTTTTTCGGGATTGCCTTGGGAGTGGATTGCCACGTCCTTCTCCCATAACTTTGTCTATAAGGCTAGAAAATAATGGCAAGGAAGAAATAAAATTAACTTAGCTTTATTGGAAAAATCTGTGAGAGGCAATGTAAAGTTTGAAGGTGCAATGTTTATTTAACTTTCTTGGTAGAGCAAGTAGGTGGAGGGGAAGATTTGGAAACTATAATATTAATTTTGCCATTTGAAGCTCTTCACCAAAGATTTGGTTTTGTTTTGTTTTGCTTTGTTTTTACTTTTTTATAACTTCTTCTAGACCTTCATGTATATGTGACAACATGAAGAAATTAGCTTTGGTTTTCAATAGGAGAATATCTTTGCATTTCTTACAGTTTGAAATAATATGTATGTAATTCATAAATGGGCTGGGATTTAGCTCAGTGGGTAGAGCGCTGCACTGCGCTGCAGTCTCTGAGGCCCTGAGATCAACTCCCAGCACCGCAAAAATGGGAGAAGGGCCTGGCAATCCACTCCCAAGGCAATCCCGAAGCACTCAGCCGTTGAAAACCCTATGAGGGTCGCTATGAGTCGGGTATTGACTCGACGGCACCTAACAACAACAACAATTCATAAATGCAGTGATTTATCCCATGAAGATTTTACTTTCTTGCCATTTGCTCTGTTGTGAACCCAGTATTACACAAGTTGTGACTTGAAGTTTTATTTTGACAGAAGGTTAAATGTGGAGACCTTTGCATTCTCATCCAAATCTGGGATTTTGTGAATACATGACCTTGCACATCACCTTCTTGAGTGTTCTAACATGTTAAGAGGAATCAAGTTAAGACAGACACTACTGATTAATTATTTATAAGTCACATGATACTTTTACAGAAGCAGCAATTGCTAAACTACCATAAAACAGACCAGTGAGCTGCAGTTTGTTCAATAGTTGGTTAATATTCTCTTCTTAGATGGAATATTTCCTCTTTAAAAGAAAAAATTAAAACTTCACACTGTTCCTATAAAATCTTGATCTCTTTGGGGGCTACTTTTGGTCACTGGAGAACACATATTTATTGGAGTGACCCACATGCAAGATTGGCTTTAGTTTGTAAGAGCCTAACATTAGGTAAATATCCTTTCTGCCTTTCATGGTCAAGTGGTAGAGGATTGATTGGAACTGATCATCTGTGTCATTTGTTCCTACATTTCAGCCATCTGAGAGCTGTTCTTCTATATAATGTGTTCTTACACCAGAAATCACACTTAAGTTTTCTTTGAGCACCTAAACTAGCTGACAGGGAATCGATACATCCTGTTGCACAGCCTTTGTACTCACTTTTAGTAGGAAAATAACACTAAAGATGTGTTTCCTTACAGGATAATGCAGAATTGATCACTTCCCTTCTTCACAGTGGAGCTGATATACAACAGGTTGGATATGGTGGTCTTACTGCCCTCCATATTGCTGCAATAGCTGGTCACCCTGAAGTAAGTCATGTGTGAAAACAAAGTTTACCTACCCCTTTGAATTTTCTCAACTATTTTCAAATGCTGGTTCTAGAAATTAGCTCACTTTCTAACCACTGAACACACATTTCTCTTATCAGTAAAATTTGCTATAGAAATGTACTTTTGACAGTTCAGTCCATTTCATAACAATGTAGTCAAACATCCGTTAATACCAAGATGAGTGGATGTAAGAGGCTTTTACAGTAGTGACTAAGAACATACCTTTTGGAATTAAGTAGCTCAGTATCCACAACTATACAGCTATGTTCACTTTGGGGAAGTTATTGAATCTTGTAACATTTTGTTTTCTTCATTTGGAAAATAGAAGAGTGTTGGGATTGTGTACTTGCCTAGCATGTATGAGGCCCTGAGGTTGACATCTAGGAAATAGTGACAGGCCCATTAGAATGACTAAATTAAATAATTCACAGAAAGCACTCTGAAAATTGCTTCATACAGAGTAAGGACAAATGAAAATTCATGAACCCTCTTATGAATTACTTGAATAAACATTTATTAAACATTGATGATGTACCAGATCCTGTTCTAGGTGCTGGAGTGGCTCTGGGAAGTTGAATTCAGGGCCTTTTGCATACTTTGCAAGGGCTCTACATTTTTTACTCCCTGCCCTGTTTTTATTTTTCATCTTGAGACAGGCTTTCACTAGGTAATGCATGTTGCCTCAGGTCTCTAACTCATGATCCTCCTGCCTCTGTTTCCCAAGTCGCTGGAATCACAGGCATGTGCCACTGTACCTGGCAAAATCTCCATGTTTGTACAATTTAGTTGGAAACAAAAAGATCATAAAGAAAAGAAAATATTATATAATGTCAATTCATATAAGACCACTATAAAATAATAAACTGGAGTAAAATAAAAACAAAATGATGGAGAATCAGGCACCACCTTACATAAGCTATTCAGTGAAGGCTCTGAGAGAAGGTGATGTTACAGTAGAGATCTAAATGAAATGAGAAACTGGCCATTAAAAGGAAGAGAATATTTTATTTAGCCTTAAGTAATAGTATATGTAGGGCCTGCAGCCATACCACTGTGGCTTCCTATCCTGTCAGATCTTGGAAGCTAATCAGGGTCAGACCTGGTTAGTACTTGGATGGGAGACCGCCTGGGAACACTAGGTTCTATACGCTTGGGAGAAGGACATAGCAACCCACTCCCCTGCCCCCACAAAACAAAACCAATCAGCCATTGAAAACTCTATGAATAGCAGAGAAGCACCAACAATAGTGTTTCATCTGTTGTACGTGCGGTTACTATGAGTTGGATACCAACTTAACAGCACGTAACAACAAAATAACACAAGTAAAGGCCTGGAAGCCTAAGAAACCTGAGTGTATCAAGGGACATGGGTGAGCCAAAGTTATTAGAGTGGAGTGTGCAGAAGTTAGGAGTCAAAGTCAGGTGGATGGGCATAAGCCAGATCACACAGTGTTTTAAAAGCCATGAGGAAGTCTCTGGATCTTAATTTTACTTGTCAGCATATTAATTAAAATATATTACTATGAAACAATCCCAAAATAATCAGCCATTGAAAACCCTATTAAGGTCACTGTGAGTCTGACCCAACTCAACAGCACACAACAACAACTATGAAATTATTTGATTAACTACATAAATCCTCATGTGCAGCCATACCACAATGGCATTTGATCCTGTCTGATCTCAAAAGTTTAGCAGGGTAGGCCTGGTTAATCATTGGATGGGAGACCACCTGGGAATACCAGGTGCTGTAGACCTGGGAAAAGGACCCAGCTGCCCACTCCAAAAACAATCAGCCATTGAAAACCCTATGAATAGCAGGGAAGCACTAACATAGTGCAGAGCATGGCACAGTGCTGAGTAGTGTTTCGCTTTGTTGTACATAGGGTAACTATGAGTCAGATCTGACTTAAAGGTACCTAACAACAACAACATAAATCCTCATGAAATAGGTTTGTCACTGCTACAATAGATGTAAAATCAAGGCTCTTATAATTGTTTTCATAAATTATAAAGCCATTGAGAAAAAGTGCCACATCTGGAATCTCAGTCATTTTACTCAAAATACCATAATTTTCATACTCTATTATAGTAACAATGTGTGTGGCTAAATAATGTAATAAATGAGAAGTTGTAAACCTCATTATTAAATAGATATCTTAACAAATTGTCATATTGCAAAATTAAATTGTACTTATTAACACAAAAAACACACTATAAACAAAGACAGCGACCTATAAAATCATACATTGTTAGGTGTCATCAAGTTGGTATCTGACTCATAGTGACCCTCATAGGGTTTTCAATGGCAGATTGTTTTGGGATTGCCTTGGGAGTGGATTGCCAGGTACTTCTCCCATTTTTGCGGTGCTGGGAATTGAACTCGGGACCTCAGAGATTGCAGTGCAGCACTCTACCAACTAAGCTAAATCCCAGCCCAAAATCATACATTTGTTGTTGTTGTTGTTGTTAGGTGCCGTCGAGTCGTGTCCAACTCATAGCGACCCTCATAGGGTTTTCAATGGCTGACTGTTTCGGGATTGCCTTGGGAGTGGATTGCCAGGTCCTTCTCCCATTTTGCGTTGCTGGGAATCGAACTCAGGACCTCAGAGGCTGCAGCGCAGCACTCTACCAACTGAGCTAAATCCCAGCCCACATTTGTTTGAGCTTCTCTTAACAGTGTGTCTAGGAAGGTCATTTCTCATTGAGAGACTAGTTCTCTTCATGTTATTTCTGTTTGTTACTATATAATCTTACTTCATAGAGAAATAAATCTTCTTAGTGGGATTCTCTGTAAACACAAATATGTTTGTATATGAGGAAAGGAGAAATCTCAGTAGATTCACTTAAATACAACACTCCACAACAGCAAAATAGTAGTAGTAGTAGTAGTAGTAGTAGTAGTAGTAGTAGTAGTAATAAATAATACGACCAACAATGAAGTAAATGAAGTAGAAAACATTAAGAGATCTGGGTAGAATAATTGATAAAATTCTTAATTTAGACATTAATTTTCACTGAAAGAAGATACCTTTAATGCCAGCTATTAAACATAATGCCAGGTATTAGAGATACCTGTAATGCCAGGAATATGAGAGAATATGTTTTTCAAAACAAAATTTTTGCCTTTGTTTAATACTGGGCTGATTGTGGGTGATAAAATTACAATAGGGTAAAAAGAAGGGTGGTTAGAGATTGGTCTCTTCACCTCCTCTTCAAATATATCTGCTTCGTAATCAGAAGGAAGTACATCAGAAGGAACTACAGAAGGAAGTATCATATTGGTTCTACTAACCTTAGGGCAAACTTTACTAAAATAATTTCAAATAGGTCTCTACCTTTGTCTTACATTTCTCCACAGGTTCTCTGACTTCCTGGATTAGCAGAGGCACAACATTCAATGATTTTAAAGTCAATCACAGACACTAGATAAAACAATTTTGGGCACATTATCCTGTATTCTCTTCTTATATATCAGACTACTTAAGCTACTGATCAGATAATGAAGGGAAATAGTATCCAGAGAAATTATCTAAAAATCATTATATCATCATATTCAAGGTGAAAATTCATTTGGCTTCTTCCAAAACTATTACTTGTAGTAAATACTTTCAATGTATTAATCATCCTAGTCCATATTAAGAAAAATCATTTAGCTCCAGACATGTTGATATTCTGATGACATCCCTATTTTCAATGTTTACTAATCCTGTAGTGGTTCTTTCCTTAGCCTTAGTTTCCTTTCCTGAGGTTTCAGTCACCCACTGTCAACTGTATACTGAAAACATTTCATGGGTCATCAGAGAAATAAGCAATTCGTAAGGTGGTTATAGATTTTATTATATTGTTATGTGTTCTATTTTATTATTAATTATTATATTCTTACTGTGCCTAATTTATAAAATAAATTTTATCAGAGGTATATAAGTATTAGGAAAAACTCCAGTATATATAGGTTTCAGTACTCCCTGTGATTTCAGGCATCCACTGGGATCTTGGAACTTGCCCTCTGTGGATAAAAGGTACTACCATGTACAACTAGTATTTAATTGAGAAGTTTGGGCTTGCTGAAAATTTTTGGAAATTATATATATACAGATGAAATTTGACACCATAGCAATAGTTTAAATTCTTTATTAGACATAATGTATGCCCCAAGTATTGAACCTAAGAATATATACAGAGAGAAAGAATTGTGGAGTTACCATTGGATAAAAGGAAGAAAGATTAATCAGAGTGTAAGAGGAAAATTAGGACATTGTAGTATTACAACAATTAGGGAAGTTGCAAGAGTTAGATGATTCTGTGTTTCAAATGGTGCAGAAAAGTTGAGTACAGAGGAGTAAAATGTACACGCAGTGATTCTTTATTAAGCCAAAAATGTAGGCACTTATTCCACTGCTATTTTTCACTATCTTGGTTAGGAGGAATAGATAGTGCCAATGGATCAGTGGGCGTTCCCTTTCATTAGTAGTTACTGTCTTTTATTGTCTACCTTTCTCTGTGAAACAATAGATGATGCTGACTCTGACAGTCCTCTTTGTCTCTACCTATCAAATTCAGACCCTCCATTAGTGTCTCAAGTGTTTGTCCTCCTATAATTGTGAATTCTATTAAAAAATTTAACAATAAAATTTACATTGACTGGGTAGCTGTCTCCTTCAGTAATAGAAGAGAATATGTGCTGCAGATTCCTAGACATGTTGGCAACAATTTGAAACTCAAATTTAAATTTACCAGCTTTGAAAAGGAAGAAAATATTGGTTGTCTCAGGCCCTAATACTTTTCTCTGACTTGATTTATTCATCTATCAATACATATGCATATTTTGCTTTATACCAGGCCTAATATTCATTCAGAAATCAATAAACATGCATTAAACCCTCTTCTCCCCTTTGGGCACAGGGTGGACATACATCATGTTCTCTCTCAGGAATGGAAAATAAAAATTAAAAAAATAGCTGAAATTTGGGTTATTTGGTTCTCCTCTGAGACAGCTAACATTAGACTCAGTCTTTCAATAAGGCAGCTCAGGATTAGAAAAGTTAAATGACTACCATAGAGGCATTCAGACAATAAACAAATGAGCTGGATAAGACTCAAACCTGGTCATCTAACTTCAAATCTGCAGTTTTATAAATAAAAGAGCAATTACTTTGTACTAGACTCTCAGTACTACTAAAACAGGGCTTATATTCACAAGACATATGCAGAAAAAAAAGTATTCAGAAAGCCAAAATTAAATAGACATGTTAATATCTAAAGTTCAGGCATTATTACACATAACATTAAAACAAGATTAATTGATCCCAAAATAGTTAGCTTACTTGGTGCTTACCATATGGATGCCAGAACCTATGAAGAAACAATGTGTGTATGTGTGCACATATCACACACACATGCATGCACAATGAAGTGTAAAATATGTTCATCACATAATTGTAAAAAGTTGTCACACTGGTTTTTCATGTGATAATTTCTACAGTTATCGGGAGACAAATCAATTATCTGTTGCTGTAGACAACTATTTCAGTTTGTTGTTGTTGTTGTGTACCATTGAGTTCGTATCCAACTTATAGCGACCCTCATAGGGTTTTCAATGGCTGACTGTTTTGGAATTGCCTTGAGAGTGAATTGCCAGGCCCTTCTCCCATTTTTGCAAACTCGGGACCTCAGAGACTACAAAACAGCGCTCTACCAACTGAGCTAGATCCCAGTCCAACTATTACAGTAGGAAACCAAAAAGCATGCAGTAACAAGATAAAGCAAAATATTATGTGTAGATGTTATGGAATGTTTTATTTTTCACAGAAAGGCATACTTGTAGATATTCCCCATGTAAATGAGAGTACTATTTTCATCATTAAGTTTATTCTATCCTTCCTTATCCCATTTTCAGATTGTAATACTTATCCAAGCACTGCCTCAGAAATACTTCCCACTTATTTTGGAATTTGTTTCTGATTTCAAGAAAATGTAATTGATGTTGTTCCAGCTCATTCTTAACTAAATCAGTTTTGTTTACCAAGAAGTCACTGATCCTCTCTAAATTATTTATTTTATAATGGCTTTAGTTTCCTCCCCAAAAGCATAAACTAGAGAATGCTTAGAATTAAAAAATGTCATTCTTCTCTTTCTCTCCTTTTTTAGAGGTAAAATATTCAGGAGTTTCATAACTGAATAGTCCCATATATGTCTACAATCTTGTGAGTAGGCAATCATCCCTTGTGAACTTCATTTGGAATTCAAACAAAGTAATAAAAATAATAATAGTTAACACTTCGAAGTGACAACCTTGTACTAATCATGTTGATTAACTTAGTTCTCACTCAAGATTTTCTCATTTTCCTCAAATGGGAAAAAATGTAGCATAAGAGACATGAAATAACTTATCCAAGATGATAGAATTAATTAGAGCCACTGATCAAATTCTGCATAACATCAAAGCATGAGGTCTCACTTCCGTTCTCTCAATCCAAACAATAAATTCTCAACCCATTGTAACTTAAGCTTTGAATCTGTTAGATAGAAGCTTAAGATATGTCAGGAAAATGTACTGTATACTTAGATCTGAATTGCCTCAAAGATCAAGGGCAGTGAGGTAACCGGTTACCTCTTGTATGGACCCCATTCTTTTAGGCTCTGTTCTTTATCTCAAATATTTCTCCACTACATTTTAACAGTTTCATAAGAGAAAACCTATTGAATAATTCATTCATTTAAAGTGTAGATCTCAATGATTTTTAGTATAATCACAGAGTTGGATAATCATTACCACAATTGAATATTAGAACATTTTTGTTGCTCTGAAAGGAAACTGTGTACCATTAGCCATCATCACACTTGTCTACCCATTTCTCAGTGCCCAAATCTAGACAAATACTATTCTCCTTTCTGTCTCTATGGATTTCACTAGTCCAGACATTTCACATGAATGAAATCATACAATATTTGGTCTTTTGTGAATAGGTTCTTTTAATTAATGTAATATTTTCAAGGTTCATCCATGCTTAATAGGGTTAGTTTATATCAAATTCATGATTTAATTACATATTACTTTAGCAAAATAGCAAAATGTATATGTTCAACCAATAATGTAATTATAGTTTTTTTCTAACTATTCCTCTATTTTTATTATAAAGTGATTTTGGAAGGAAATATTCAATAAAAATTGAGGACTCCAAACTATATTTGTAGCTATAAGCATGTGCCTACTGAATTGCCAACCTATGAATATCTTCATTAAAGAAACTGGCTAAGCTGGGCACCATGGCACAAGACTCTAATCCCAATGACTCTGGAGACTGAGGCAGAAGGATCCCAACTTCAAGGCCAGAGACAGCCTATGCTATTTACTGAGACCCTGTCTCAAAATAAAAAATAAATAAGGGGCTGGGGGTGCAGCTCAGGAGTAGAGTTCTTGCCTAGCATGTGCAAAGCTCTGGGTTTAACCCCTCAGTACTGCCAAAAATACCAAAAGAAAGAGAGAGAGAGAGAGAGAGAGAGAGAGAGGAGAAAAAGAAAGAGAGTGGCTAAGAAGGACCTCTTTCTGAATACACATGCCACCTTGTACGTGAACACTGAGTAAGCCCCTGTTCAAGATGATCAGTCACACTGAACATCATAAGTTCACTATTTGTAGTCTTTGTTGTTGGTGCTAGGTGCTGTCAAGTCAGTATCTGACTCATAGTGACGCTCATAGGGTTTTCAATGGCTGACTGTTTCAGAATTGCCTTGGGAGTGGATTGCCAGGTCCTTCTCCCATTTTTGCGGTGCTGGGAATTGAACTCAGGACCTCAGAGATGCTAAACAGCACTCTACCAACTGAGCTAAATCCCAGCCCCATTTGTAGTCTTAAGCAGTTACAAAATTTAAGACACTTCTTAGAAAATGCAAAATTTCCTAATACTGGAAGTTATTTTATATTTAAAAGCTTAGTAATCAGTTTAAACCTTAAAGCCTTTGCTAATTAAAGTATGATCCATTGGCCAGCCATGTAGAATTACCAGTAGGCATTTCAGAAAATAGAATTTCAGGTCCTACCTAAGAATTTACCTAAAATCAGCATTTGATAAGATTCCCAGATGATTTCTATGCATATTTAAGTTTGCAAGACAAAGGCCTCTCTTCCACTTGCATGTCTTTTTGTGGGAATATTTTTCTATATATCCTTGGGTTGCAATTATGTTTAAGGTCAAAACTTTTTCTGTAGTGATCTTTCTACATTGTCAGTAATATTACATGAATTTTCTAGCCCATTTGTATTGTTACCATTCTTTGGTATTATTGGTATTATTATAATTATTTCCCGAACTATTAAAGTTGGGCTGTTTACTTTGAGGTCACTCTCTCTCTCTCATTCCTCCCTCTTTCTTGTCCCTCCTCTCCCTTCTTTCTTCTCCCATCATTTCTTCCTTTTACTAGATCCCTCCCTCATTCCTTCCACTCCGTAAATTGTCCCTTCTTCACTAAGTTGACTTTAGCTTTTTTATTATATTACGATTTCTGTATAGGTCTTTTTCCTTCTTTTAATTTTGATTCCCCTCCCACATAGTGAGAACATGTGATATTTCTGTTTTTGCACTTGTGTTCGTTCACTTAAAATAATTTTCTCCAATTCCATCCATTTTGCTGCAAATGACACTATTTCATTTCTTTTGATTGCTGAGTGGTATTCCATTGTGTATATATACCATAGTTTTTTTATCCATTCTTCTGTTGATGGGCACTTTGGTTGATTCCATATCCTTGCTATTGTGGAAAGTGCTGCATTGAACATGGTGATGCAGATATCTCTGTGGTATGATGACTCATCTCCCCTTGGGTATATTCCCAATAGAGTTATAGCTGGATCATATGGTAGATCTATTTTTAGTTCTTTAAGATACCTCCATACTGATTTCCAAAGTGGTTGTACTAATTTCCAGCTCCACCAGCAGTGTAAGAGGGTTCCCTTTTCTCTGCAGCCTCGTCAGCATTTATTATTTGTTTTATTGATCTTGGCCATTCTTACTGGTGTAAGGTGAAATCTCAGAGTTGTTTTAATTTGCATTTCCCCAATGGCTAGGGATATTGAGCATTTTTTCAAGTGTTCCATAGCTTTACAGACCTCTTCATTTGAGAACTATCTGTTCAGTTCCTTTGCCCAATTGTATATGGGGTTGTTTTCTTGAGTATTTTTTTCTTAAGTTCTTTATAAATTCCAGCAATTAGACCTCTGTCCAATGTATAGGATGTGAAGATTTTTTTCCCATTTAGTGGGGATTTCCTTGACTTTGTTGATTGTTTCATTTGCTGTACAGAAGTTTTTTAATTTCATGTAATCCCATTTATCTATTCTTGTTGCAATTTCTTGAGCAATTGAAGTCTTACTAAGGAAATACTTTCCTATGTCTATATGTTGTAGCATATTGCCTATCCTATCTTCTCTTAATTTCAAAGTTTCTTGTAGTAAGTTTTTACTCAATTTTTAAACCTTTTTTAGTCCTTAAACCTAGTTAGAAAAAGCCACAAAATTACATAAATAGCCATTGTAAAGGGATCTAAGGGTGTCTCTCTCGGCATACTCACGCTTTACCTTAAAGTGTGTACCATCTCTTCTCTCTACTTAATAGTCTCACTAGGTTTATTTCACTCTCTGACTTGTCCTGAAATTTATTTCTGCAGTGGAACCAAGCATCCAGGTTTGCCTGAGTGGAGGACCTAAGGAGGGTGAACTCCTCAGCCAAGACAGTAGCACTAGGCTGCATCTCTTACTACCTCTGAAATTTTCACATTCAGTAGAATATAATAAAAAAAAGATAATAGAAAGAATTGGTGACAATTTAGAGAACTTAGAATCCTTATACATTGCCAGTGGGAATGTAAAATGATGCAGCTGCTTTTGAAAAATAGTGTGGTAGTTCCTCAAAAAGTTAAACCTAGAGTTACTACAGAACCCAATACATCCACTCCTAGGTATATACATGAAACACACAAAAACTTGCAAATGAATTTTTATAGAAGCAGTATTCATAATAACCAAAGAGTAGAAACACATATCAACCAATTGATGAATGAATAAATAAAATTTTGTGTAGCCATCCTGTGGCTTATTATTCATCAATAAAATAAGATGAAGTACTAATATATACTATCATCAACTTCACTATACATCAACAGGCCTTTAAAAATGCATTGACTAGTGAATGTTACTATGATATCAGAAGTGGAATCAAATACTCTATCTTTGAATATCCATTATTATTCATGCTTATATGTATAACTGTTGAAATTTGTGAATTTTACATTTTGATAATTAGCAAGAAGCATACAGCAAGTGAATTTATTTATACTTTTAACATATTTGTACCTATTTGTCTTTACACAGAATATCAATCTTATTATCTTTACTAATTTGATTTGTAGATAAGGGAAATTGGCCTTTTATTAATGTTTTATATATTATTGATCTTTTGTATTCCTTATCCTAAGACTGTCTTTTGACCTCTATTTGTATTAAATTTTCTTACTGACCTGTACAATGTCTTTGGCTATTAAGGAATTAGGCTTTGCAATATCTACTATACCTTATTTTGTTAGTTTTCCTTCCCTCTTAGTAGTTTTTATAAAGAGTTTCAATTTTACATGGCCAAATTTATCAGTTTTTCACTTGTGACCCATGCTTAGAAAGACCTGCTTCCTTTTAAAATTGCATAAAAAGACATCACAAATAATTAGTTCAAATACTTTTAATCTTGTTTTCTGTTCGCTTATTGATTAGAAATGTTTTTTGGTATAAGATTGAGATGGGAATCAGTTTTATTTTTTTCTCCCCAGAAAGTTATCCAGTTGTTGAAGAGTATTTATCAGATATACCACATTTCCATCACTTTATCCTCCTTTGGCCTATCTATATATTCCTATGCTAATACCAAATATAAAGAACTTATTTATTATAGATTTAGTTTATGCTTTAATATCTAAAAGTACAAGTACTCATTCGTGGTGTTTTTTCACCTCACAATGGTCCTGGCTACTTTTCCATTTCTATGTGAGCTTTAGTGCATAGAGAGTCATTTGAGTGCAATAGTAAAGAGCATGGGCACTGAACACAGACTCTGCATTTAGTCCCTATATATATATATATATTATATATACATATA